>CAJHQP010009846.1:0-20782 GCA_905132765.1 Moricandia arvensis
ATTTTTTTTTGGTGGATCTGTATCTATCAAAATTGATTAAGCCCAATGAAAATGGATAATTTAAGCCCAAAAAAATTACCGATTTGCCATTAATAAATCTGTAATTGTCAGACAAATAGTAATGGCATAATTGGAAAATTTAAAATTTCATTAAATCTATAATTTTGGAATGATCATGTTTTAATGGTATTGATATCAAGATATAATGACAAATAACAAAGATTTTTTATCTTAACAAGTCCATAAACGATGTACAAACAGTAATCAATCTTAGCAACCGAGTTAACTTCATCGGCAAGTTTTATGAGACCAGTTAACTTCTCATCATCGCTTCTTCAACAGTTTTGGTTGAAGTTCAACGATGAAGCTCAACGGTGCACACTCATACAAAAGCCTAAGCTTTCCGTTTTTTGCTTTTATAATAAACAGAGACAAGAGAAGTATCGAAGAGATTTCTGTGTATTATTATCATAGCTCTGTACGTACATTTATATGAATGAAGTTTCCTAAAAACAGAGTATCTACACTTATTACAATGGATACGAGAAGTGATGGTCAAGCATAAAATCAGTGTTGACGTGATACGATCGTGATACGATACGATCCCGTAATACTCCCCCTCAAGTTGGAGCATGCAAGTCTTTGATGCCTAACTTGACTTTGAAGTTATCGAACGCTTGTCGTCCCAAAGGTTTAGTGAATATGTCTGCAAGTTGGGAGTGACTAGGAACATGTGAAGTTGTAAAAGTACCTCGGGTGATTTCGTCTCTAACAAAATGGCAGTCCAACTCTACGTGCTTGGTACGTTCGTGGAAGACCGGATTTGTGCTGATATGGATTGCCGCCTTGTTATCACAGTGCATCAACATTGGGCTGTCATGTTTTATACCTAGTGCCATAAGTATCCGCTTCAGCCATATGAGTTCTTTTGCCAAGAATGCCATCGCTCGGTATTCAGCCTCTGCTGAGGAAAGACTAACTGTGTCTTGTTTTCGTGTTTTCCAAGAGATAGGTGAGTCACCAAACTGCACAAAATATCCAGTGACTGATCTTCTCGTTATCGGACAGCTTCCCTAATCTGCATCGCACCATCCTGTGATCTGGAAATTAGCATCAGCTCGAAGGAGAATACCTTTTCCCGGGTGTCCTTTTAAGTAACGAACTACTCTTAAAGCAGCCTGCCAGTGATCTTCTCGCGGTTTTTGCATAAACTGTGCCAGAACATGGACACAAAAAGCCATATCTGGTCTGGTTACACCAAGATATATCAAGCGCCCAACAAGTTTTCTGTACCTCTCTGGATCAGGAAGTAGAGGCGATTCAGAAAGAGCCAATTTGTGATTTTGTTCAAGTGGAAATGCCGCTGGCTTGGCGCCAAGGAGACCCGTATCCGCAATTATATCAAGAGCATACTTCCGTTGGCAGAGATAAATCCCAGTCGAATTCCTTGCCACTTCAATGCCGAGGAAGTATTTCAAAGCTCCTAAATCTTTCATCTTGAAGCAAGTGGAGAGATAATCTTTGAAGAATTTCACAGCTTCCGGTCGGTTACCAGTAATCACAAGATCATCAACATATATTAATATATGTAACTGTGTCTGACCTTTCTCGTATGTGAACAATGAGTAATCTGATAAGCATTGTTTGAAACCGTACGTTTTCAGTGTTGTTGCAAGCTTTGCAAACCAGCATCGCGGTGCTTGTTTAAGTCCATATAAATATTTTCTGAGTCGACAAACCTTGTTTGAGTCAGATGAGGCGAATCCTTGGGGTAGTTTCATGTAGACCTCTTCAGTTAAGTCCCCATGGAGAAAGGCATTATGTACATCCATCTGATGTATATCCCAACCTCTCTTTGATGCTGTATCCAAAAATAATCGAACAGTTCCCATCTTTGCAACTGGAGCAAATGTATCTCCATAGTCAACACCTTCGACTTGGCGATTTCCTAAAGCAACCAGACGCGCTTTAAACCTCTCAATCGTCCCATCAGCTCGATACTTAATGGTGTAAATCCATTTACAGCCAATTGCTCGCTTCCCTTTCGGTAGATCTGCAATATCCCATGTTCCATTTATCTCGAGAGCATCTATTTCACTTCGCATAACATTACGAAATCGTTTGTCACGAACCGCCTGGTTATATGTCTTTGGAACAAACGTATTGACAATTGAAGCTTGGAAAGCTTGATGCTTAACAGAGAACTTCGCAGAGGTTATGTAATCACTGATCGGGTACAAGACTGGTGTAGGAGATGTAGTTGATGCCACTGGATCAACAGTTACTGCATTGGTTACATAATTCTTCAATGTGACTGGTGGTTTTCGAACCCTGTGGCCACGACCCAGTAAAATCTCAGGACTTGCAGTTGCTTGATTATCACTACTTCCAGTTGTTTGAATATCAGGTTGCAACGTAGGACTTGAATCAGATGAGGGCGACGAAGAGTTAACATTAGAATCAGATGCACTTATACTCAAATCGTCTGCAGTGTCTAAAGAAGTTTCAGCAACAGAACCAGCATCACTAACAGTGGGTACTGGCGGTGCAGGTGGGTTAGACACAATAGGTTCCTTTCGACCCAGCTGTACTTCTTCTTCTTCATCGACAGTGTGCAACACTGGTTCAGACAGAGGTTGGTCTGCGACATTTGTTTCAGTAGGAGGTGGAGAATCAGCATACGGAAACACAGCTTCGCAGAAAACTACATCTCGTGATGTAAAGAATTCTTGTTTTTCCTGATCAAACAAGCGCCAACCCTTTTTCCCATGAGGATAACCCATGAAGACACATTTCCTACTTCGGGATGCAAATTTGTCCCCTTTTGCTGCTTGGTTATGAGCATAACACAAGCTTCCGAAGACTCTTAAATGGTTATACTCTGGTTCCTTGTTATGAATTCGTTCATATGGAGTAATCCCACCAATGACAGAGCTTGGAGTTCGATTAATCAAGTAACCTGCAGTTAAAATGCATTCACCCCAAAACTCTATCGGAAGATTCGCTTGGAATCGAAGAGCTCGTGCTATGTTTAGTATGTGACGATGCTTTCTTTCTACTCTCCCATTTTGTTGAGGAGTGCCAACACAAGAAGTTTCATGAAGAATTCCATTGCTGAGAAAGTGTTTTGTCAAACACAAGAACTCGGATCCATTATCGCTACGGACTGTTTTGACCTCTGTCTGAAATTGCCGTGAAACCATTGAAAGAAAATTCATCACGTGTGTTGGTGCTTCGGTTTTATCTTTCAACAAATAGATCCATACTCCTCGAGAGTAGTCATCAACTATTGTCAAGAAATAGCGTGCACCACTAAACGATTCTGTCCGATACGGACCCCACAAGTCACAGTGTATCAACTCAAAAATCTTCTTCGTTTTATTTAAACTGACTGGAAAACATGACCTTGTTTGTTTTGCCCGAAGGCATACATCACACGCCTTATTAAGAATTTCAGCAGTACTTGAAACAGAAACAACAGGAAGTGAGCAAACTACTCTAGCAGCTGGATGTCCCATTCGTTTGTGCCACATCTCAAAATTTGCAATGTCTTGAGTTGTAGCTGCTGCAGCAATCTCCATACTCCTAAAGCAGTATGCTCCTTTTTCTCTTTTAGCCACTCCAATCACCGTCCTCGAAATGCGGTCCTGGACAATGAGGAAGTGGTCAGCCAATTGAACAACACAACGATTCTCATCCATTAACTGTCCAACTGAAATCAGATCCGACTGCATTCCCTCAACATAAAAAACTGAATTCATCACAAGGTTCAGCCCAAGCCTAACTTTCCCTTCTTTAACCGATATTTGCTCATGTCCATCAGCCAAAACAATTAACACAGGATCCATATCTCTAGCATCAGTCAAAATCTCAAACTTTCCAGTTAAGTGATGACTAGCTCCAGTATCCATAATCCAAGATGGAGAAGAAAATTTACCGGTTAGAGTTTCAGTGGCATTGGTTTTGTTCTTTCCGGCATTGAGAATAGTGACGATGCTACGCCACTGACTTTCACTCAGACCACTCACGCCATCTCTATCAGAATCAGTCAGAACATAATTAGCATGTTCCATATGTGGAGTACCACTGACATGTGCTGCATTTGCATAAGCAACAGCTCCGCGTCCTCTTCCAGCTCCATCGAGAGACGAAGCTCCTCCACGTCCTTTCCCTTGCACTGTGCGTGACTTAGGACGATCACCCCACCACTCCAGAAATCCAATTACAGCAAAACAACTTTCAGAAGCATGTCTAGAACGGTGACAATGTTTACACAAAGTTGATTTGCTTGCATCGTCATTACGTCCTCTTGATTTTGCTTGAGCAGCAAACGCAGCAACTGCTGTCACAGGCACGTCCTCGTCATAGCTTGAAGTATTCCTCAGGTCTTCTTCTTGGCGCACAATATTGTACACTTCCTCCATTGGCTGCAGTGGTGATCGAGAGACAATGGAAGATCTTACGGTTCTGTAAAATGCATCGTCCAAACCATAGAGAAATTGGTGAACTTTGTCTTCTTCACGATCACGTTCCTGAAGAGTTCCCAAATCACAGGTGCATTTACCACACTTACACACACGCAGGGGTCGGTAGTTTGCCATGCTATCCCAAATACGATTGAGCTTCCCATAGTAAGCTTCGATCGCTAGGCCCCTTTGTTTGCATCCAGCTAACTCAGCTTTTATTTGCTGAATCCGAGCACCATTCAGAACTGAGAAGCGCCGCTTTATGTGTTCCCACAGGTCTTGAGCCACATCTCGGTGAGAGATGTTTGATCGAAGTGCTGGATCTATAGTCATTTTGATCCAGGAAACCAGAAGCGCTTGAATGGTCCACCAGTCCTCCAAATCTGGAGAATCTGCTTTTGGTCGTTTGATTGAGCCGTCAAGAAATCCAAATTTCTTACGCGAACAGAGTGCTGTCTTGATTCCACATGCCCATTCATCGTAGTTTGCTCCGCGTAACAATGGGTGTGAGATCACTGCTCCTGGATTATCAGCAGCAGTCAGATCGTACGGTGAGATGGTTCTCCTCACTTCCATCGTGGTCGGTGTCGTCATCGGGGTCGTCGAGTTCAGGATCGGGTTCGTTCCATTGTTATCAGCCATTGTTGATAATCAAATTTCTGGAAAATAAAATTTAAAGAAACAAAATTTCAGGCTCTGATACCATATAAAGTTTCTTGGGCTTCCAACTTAAAACCAATTGGCCATAAGTGGATTGGCCCAAGTCCTTATATATTACTCATGTCCTTACATATTTCCAATGTGGGATCTTTTCTCCAACACCCCCTCGAGATAATGGTGGGTATAACCATTAATCTCGCAGAATCCATCATACCCTCCGAGACAATGCTTTATTTCTCTAGCAATCTCGAAGGAATTGAGCCTTCTTTTGGGCCATCAATTCGTGGGATGATCGGGCCACTGTCCGGGCCGGATTAATGGGCCAGGGTGTTGGGCCGGCTCTGATACCATATAATAAACAAAGACAAGAGAAGTATGAAGAGATTTCTGTGTATTATTATCATAGCTCTGTACGTACATTTATATGAATGAAGTTTCCTAAAAACAGAGTATCTACACTTATTACAATGGATACGAGAAGTGATGGTCAAGCATAAATCAGTGTTGACGTGATACGATCGTGATACGATACGATCCCGTAATAGCTTTGGCGCCCACGAGCGTACACGTAAATCTCATCGTACGACAATGTCATGTGAAATCTCTAACCAGTGTACCTTGCCTTGTACGTAAGGCTTTAGGGTCCTTGAGACAATAAAACCCTTACACGAATGAACTCGAGTCATCGAAGAAATCAAACATGCCTCAGAACAAGAGTGTCCTGAAAACAATCTTGCCTTTATATTTTGGCTCTAGACGCTAGAGACTCAACCCTAAGAGATGATGAGAAGTTAACTTGCCAATGAAGTTTCCTCGGTTTGCAAAGATAGTCTCATTACAGTTCGTACAGCACTATGGCCTTATTAAGATGAAAATCATCTGCTATTGGCATTATATCTTTGTCCTCTCTTGATCATAAGCAACCCTCTTAGCATTGTCAGAGATAACAGACACCATGCTTCTAAAACCAGCATAAGCGCCTCTGTTGACCTAGTAAACTTGTTATTATCAGGATGAAACTAAAGAGCTAACTTCTTGTAATGTTTCTTGACAGCTTCATCATCAGCTTCTCTTTATCTATTGATCTTGCCTAGCTGCACACCTATTGATCATCATCAAAACTGTATGAAACAACCAAGTTCTTCTCGCCCATATCAGTTGCCCTTCTATCTTCAAAACTTGATAACGGATGGAAAACAGAACAAAACAGAACAGAACAGAACATAACAGAACATACTCTCTTTTATTGCCACATTGATTTGACCAATATGTGATCCATCAAACTCAATGTTATTGAGAAATATTCTGAACTTGAACAATATCCGTAGACATAGTGAAACATAATACCAATCTTCATATTATTTTAAACAGATCTCTTAAACAAGGACTACATATGAATTAAACTGGTTACAAGGAACCATTATAAGGGACACAAGTCTCCTTTAACCATCCTAGTTTGTTAATGAAGTTGTCAATAGTGTACCTTTGAGCATCCTCCTCCGCCATCACCGGGTTACACCCAACCCAAGTAACCCGGTTCCTCACGTCTGAACCGGGGCCATAGTTCATGTATTCACCAAGGTTAACCGTTGGAGGTGGAGGACTTGTTGAGCTGTTCCAAGCAATCCACCCTTTGGGACCAATCAAGCTCCCAATTTCTGTCTCCATAACAACAACTGTGGCATAGCTCTTCCAAGGCCTACCTAAATACGCAACGGCAGTAAACTCTTCCTCCTCATACGCCAAGATTTTGCTTCCTATGATTGAGAAACCAGAGTTCTCATTCTGCTCCTCTGCACCTTGAGCTGTGACCGTCACAACTTGACGCAAAAGGGGGTTTCGTGCTCGGATTGTACACATCTGGAACACCGCTGCGGCATTGCCGAAGATGAAGTGGACCGTGCCTACAATGTCACATTCTCTGTAAAGCTGCTCACCTACATGGGCGTAGAGTGTGTCCTGGTAGCCAAAAAATGCACATCGAAATAAGACTGAATGATTGGACTTGGAGTGAAAGGCTACGGCTTGGAACTTCTTCGGTCCGGCGGTGTTCACAAACTTGATATCTCTAGCGATGAAATTGTCCGAAAGAACAGCTTCACCAAACCACAAAACATGAGAGAACAAAGATTGAATGTTTAAACATGAGAACAAAGATTGAGAGAGACTTACAAAATGTTGCTGTGGCAACAGTTGTAGACTTTGGGTTCTCAAACCTGCTAAGGTTGCTGGAAATCACTGTCTTGTTCATACCCTCTCCATAAATCAGCAAATTGACTTTCCTCTTTGGTATCACAACGTTCTCAAAGTAAACCCCTTCTTTAACAAAGATATTGAATCGGATTTTGCTGTTGTTTGGCACTGACTCCACAGCTTCTGAGATTGTCTTGAAGTCTCCACTGCCATCTCCAGAAACAGTGGCATTAGGTGTTAAAATGCAGCTCCCAATCTCGTTTTCCTCATCGTCAAACACCCTTGGCTGAAAGCCTTGTGCAGCAAGTAAGCTAAGAAGTAAGAAAATTACAGTGAATCTGGACATAGTTGTGTTCTCTCTCGCTCTCTCTCTCTCGGATATGATTACTATACTATTGCAGAATAATGTATCTTGGCTATTATCACCAAAAGTATAGAGTATAAAGTTATAAATCATCTTAAAACTTTTCTTTTGGTTCTGCTAGCAAAATAGCAACCATTGCACTTTCAGACAGTCTCGTGATTCAAATTTCTAAATATACTCATAACTTAGTATGTCATTATCATAGGTCTGTTCAGACTAAAACATATCTCTATTATTGTTATTTAAAACTCTTAAAATGCCACTAGCAAAAAAATCACACAAAGTAAGCTGAGTGTCTTCATTTTGTTTTTTCTTTTCTTCCATACAATTATTTGTATCTGTTTCACATCTCGTACATGGAGACACAAGCAATATAATTCAAATCCAAGGAGACACTTGAAATGGGCTTATCTGATGAAAAAGGTAACTATTATATGAAACGTATGATACATGTGTGCTTTCATTAAGGTAACTTTTGTTTAGTCTTGATACAAATAATGTACCACTTCAATGCACACTGTGGACATATATCTTTTATACACATAAGAACTAAACTAGGGATAAGCACTCAGGGACCAATCAGATTTCGGTTCCGGTTCATTTGGGTTTCGGTTCGAGTTCACTCAGGTTTCGAGTTTTTGGTTTACAAATTTCAGTTCTATTCGGATATTATAAAAGTTTGGTTTGGATTTGATTTGAGTTTAGTCGATTTTAGTTAGGATTTAGTAACATTTCCAAAAACCGTTGAACCCAATATAATGCGGGTTTTGGATCTTAATCGGGTTTTGGATACTAAAATACTATTATGTATTTAGTTAAACCCAAAAACCAAATAAAGATTCATTAAAACAAAGAACAAAAAAAATTGAAATTTTAAAATGTTTTTGTCACGATGCTTTTTAATGTAATTTTTGTTAAGTAAAATGAGAGAAAAGAGTTTGACAAAATAAAATGAGAGAGTAAAGATAATGAAATTAGAAAACAAAACTCAAAAACTATGTGCAAACACATCATATCCGATAAAACTCAAAGCAAAATACATTGAACTCCGATAAACTCAATTATACATAAGAAGGAAGGGCACCTGATACTGAAATATATTAAACTGATTATTTGAATTAATTACTTATGTAATAGATACTTATTTTGGATATTCACTGAAATTTTATAATATTTTAGATAGTTATTGAGATTGAGTTTGGGTTTGGTACGAATATTGTTTTGGAATTTTGACTTTTTAAATTTTAGATGGTTATTTTGGTTCGGTGCGGATAAAGCATATTAGTTATAATACCATAAAACAAGTCTCATCTGGTATTTTATATCAGATTTTTAGATTAAAAATTATTGTGGCAGTTTGGTTCGGGTTTCCAATTTCGGTTTATTTGCCTACCCTAAATTAACCGTGACATTAATGTGTTATTTGATAAAATTTCACGGTAGTCTTTTTTTTTTGTCAACAATTTCACGGTAGTCAATAATCAATTACAGTATTTCCTATAATATCATAAATGTAATAGATCATGCTTTCGTTCGAGTCCTCTTTTGGTCAAAACTTTCCAATCTTTTTCACTCCAAAAAGTAAAAAAAAAAACGTTTCAGCCGTCCCATGTTATATAATGGAAAATAAACAACTTAAAAATGAAAGACTAAAAATCAGTTCTATGAAAACAATAGAATTTTGCCTTGGGAATTGTATTAAGCATCCCAATTACAAAAACTGAGTTTAGAGCATGATTATCGAAGACTCTAAATGGTTTTTTAAATCCATGCGCCCCACAAAAAGCGATAAAATCGGTTTTAGAAATCGCCAAATAAGAATTGAATTTGGTCTGTTTTTGTATTGTTTACAGGCTTCATTGACACGTAGTGGGTCATGATTGATTCCTTTTTTTTAGTCAGACAAACCAAAAAAAAAATTTAAGACACCCAAAAAAAAGGTTCCCCCGATAATCATGACCTTAGAGTTGTGAAATGGAAGGTTGCTCCACTACTACTAAATGTTTTGTGCTTTTTTCTTATACATAAGCAAATAAATTAAAATTTGATAACAAATGTACTATTTTGTAGATAATAATATTAAATAACTTGAAATCAATAATAATTCAAAAACGTTTATTTATTTTCCTTAATTTTATAATTCAGCACTATTATATTATAAAGAACTTCAAAACATAATTTGATATATATATGGCATTCCATTAACTTGCACCAAATTATCTAAAGGGAAATACTCTCTCCGTTTCAAATTAGATGTCGTTGTAAAGTAAAATTTTCGTTTTAAAATAAGTGTAGTTTTATGATTTCAATGCAAAATTTATTAATTTTCTATGTTTTTCTATTTTTTATTGATTTAAATGTGGTTAGGTTTATAGGTAATGATGTTTTTCTTTTGAAAATATGCAAAATTAAATATTTTTTTAATTTGTGTGTAAAAAGCTAGAACGACAAGTAAAATGAAACAGAAATAATATATGATTCTCTATGGAAAATACTCATATATAACTAAATGTTAATACTTATTTGAATATACATACTTCAAAGATATGAAAAATCATTGATGCTAAGAAAATAAAATAAAATCTCAATAAATATTTAGATTGTTTTGGAAGTCAAATATTACGATTTGACTAAGTATATTCGATTTCCAGAACAGGAATTTTGTAAATAGAGTCAAATATTACGATTTAATTATGTATATACTAATCAACTGAAATACCAAGTATCAAACATATTTTTGTAGATATATAACCGAAAGAACGCTCGGTCGGAAAGAACAAAGCTCCACCCACTACATACAAATGGGAATGGGATACCCAACCCTATATGTTTTCCTAAAGAGGCTGTGGAGCCTCAAGTCAACCACCGGAATATTGTTGTTGTTATTTGATATTAAAATGCCATTGATTTGTATTGGCGTCCACAATTCTTATGTCCTTGTCATATGTTGGTCAATATTACAAACTAAGTTGCAGTTTTAAAAGATTAGCACCTAGTTCCAAGCTAAATAACAAACATGATCTTAAATAATACTCGGTTACTCACTGACCATACTAACTAATAGTAATGTTATTGTTTCTTCTCTGACATTCTTTCAAAACCTTAATTTGTAAGCCTACGACCTGATTTTGGTCTTTAGTATATTATATATATATATATATATATTTATTTTCCTAAATTTAAGTTTACTTACCAAAAATGGAATTGCAAACCGAATTTTCAAAATGAAAAGAGATCAAATACATATTTTTTCCGTTTCAAATTAATAAATGTTTTTATGTTTTCTTACACAAAAACAAATCAATTAAAATTCAACTAAATGTACTATTTTGTGGTTAATAATTGAATAATACTTTAAGATAGACCTAAATTTTTTTGTCACCAAAATAGCATTAAATGATCAAAATATATTTTATTAAAGGGTGTAAATATATATTATACCCGTTGGTTTAACTAATCTAAATTTAGAGTTTATAGTTACAGGTGAAGTTTTGGAGTTAAGTTTAAAACTTAAAAAAAAAACTTCAAAATTTTAAAAATAAATAATGTCTATTTTAGTCATTTTTTCTTTGAAATCTATTTTTGTGACAAAAACTTCAGAAAATTTTATTTGAGTGATTTGCCCTTAATAATATTACAGAACTTTATATCAATAATAATTCAAAAAAATTCAATTTTATTTTTGTATAAAAACTCGAAATATTTTTTGAAATATATATATATTTTTAAACATTCATATTTTTAAAACGAAAAGAATATCCATTTAAATTAGTTTGACTGTAAGATGATAACACAATTAATTTGGCTACATATTACGGCATTCCATTAACTTGCACCAAATCATCTACAAAACGGAAATATATGATAACTATATGGAAAATATATAACTAAATTTTAAGTAATAATTATTCAAATATAAAAAAAATTCAAAGATATGAAAAATCCTTAATTGTAAGAAAATAAAATAAAATCTCAATAAATGCTTAGATTGTTTGGAAGTCAAATATTACGATTAAATTATGTATTGGATTTCAAGTCCAAGAGTTCTATAAATAGAGCTTTTCGAAGTCTGGAAAAATACCGCAAATCTGGTTTGATATACTTTAGACGGAAAAGAGAAGAAGATAATGGGATTCACAATGAAAACTGTGACGTTATTTCTTGTAGTTTTATTGGCTGTTTCATTGTTTACACAAAATAATATGGTATCTGCAGGTATGTTTCTAGCTTTTTCAACTGATTAGTTTTTAAAAGCATTCTATAACATGGAGAATACTGAGAAGTGATAAAAGAATATGGGTTTCTGAAAATAAAATTGTGTTATATATATACTATTATATAAATGGAGTTTGTGTATATTTTTTTTATTTTTTTTTTGGTAAAAAGTTTGTGTATATTTTTGTAGAGAAGAAACCGAACGAACGGTCGGTGGGCAAGAAATGCCTTGAGATCATATGTACGGAAACATATACATCACAACAATGCTCCATTCACTGCATACAAATGGGATACCCAACCGGAGATTGTCTTCCTAAGGAGGCTGCCAAGCCTCAACTACCTGAATATTGTTGTTGTTATTTTGAGACCTAGGTGGTTTCTCATGTATTAAAATGTCATGATATAATAAAAATTATCTTCGCATCATATGGTTGTTCAAAAAAAAAAATCCTCTCATCATAGTTTTACTTACTTTTATAAATCACAGTCGCGAGTTGAGTTGTATTGGCCTCCACAATTCTTATGTCCTTGGCCTAAGTAGATGCTGGTCAATATTGCAAACTAAGTTGCAGTTTTAAAAATTAACTTCTAGTGCTAATCTTAATTAAGTCTGAATTTATCATACTCGGTTACTCACTGACCATACTAACTAATAATGTTACTGTCTCTTCTCTGACATTCTTTCAAAACCTTAATTTGGAAACCTAAGACTAGATTTTTGTGTTTAATATATGGTTTTTAGTAATTAAACCTCTCAACTAAAAATGAATCGTAAAATAAACTATGAACTGAAAATCCTACAAAATAAACCCTCAACTTTAATTTCGTTAATGTCTGTTACCGTCCGTCTAAAATACCGTGACGGAAGGTCACATTTCTTAACGGTTTATAATCCTGAAAACTTAGTTGAAGAGTTTTCTTACGATTCAAAATTAGTTGAGGGTTTTTATCATTAAAATGCATTAAATATTTTTAAAGATTTATTATCATTTATGCATTGTTTAAAATTAATTATAAATCTTTAAAACTGATTTATAACTTCTTATATATTATTTTATCAGTTTTATAACCGATTTATAAATATTGTCATGTTTTTACAAATGATTGATAAAACTTCATAAGAAGAGAATAATAGATATCAATAGGACTTAAGTATAACATATTGGTTCAGAAATCAAAAAGAAAAAGAATAACAATATTTTACAGATGAAAAGTATGACTCAAATGTCAGAAATAATGAAAATAGGACAAGAAGATTGACTTCTTACTCTAAGTAGGAGTATTGAATTTGTGAATTAACTATCGTCAACACTATTTAAAACTTAATATAACTTAAATTTTAAATTAATGTCACCATTGTCCAATACAAATTATTTGACAATACTGAAAACATTACTAACAATAATTAATTTATGAAGTTAAAGAGAAAGCCAATCAGTTATATTAGGTTAAAGAAAAAGACAGTTGGTTAAAAAGAAAGTCAAATACAAATTATTTGACAATGACGACGTTGTATTTAAAAAAATTTAAGTTTTATTAGGCTTAAAATAGTGTTAACAATAATTAATTCACGAAGTCAATATTCTTGTTTAGAGTAGGATGTCAATCTTCTTTTCATCTTTCCATTATTTCCGACATTCGAGTCATACTCTTCAATTGCTCTGCAATATAGTGCAGAAATTATTCTTCTTCTTATTGATTTCAGAACCAATATATTGTACTTTTGTTCTCTTGGAATATATTATTCTTGCTTTATGAAGCCTTATTAATCTGTAAAATATTTATGAATCTTTATAAATCGGTTATAAAACTGATAAACTAATGTATAGAAATTTATAAATTAATTTTAAAAGTTTATAAATCAATTTCAAACAATGCATAAATGATAATAAAGCTTTTAAAATATTTTATGCGTTTTAGTGATAAAAATCTTCAACTATTTTTGAATCGTAAGAAAATCCTTCAACTAAGTTTTCAGGATTATAAACCTCAATTTATATACCTTTAACAAATGTCACCCTCTGTTACGGTATTTTAGACGGAGGGTAACAAACGTTAACGGAATTAAAGTTGAGGGTTTATTTCATAGGATTTTTAATTTAGGGTTTATTTTACGATTTATCTTTAGTTGAGGGGTTTAATTACTAAAAACCCTTTAATATATACTCACTATGTTTCAATGTAATGCATATTTTAGTTTTTTTCACACATATTAATAAAATATACCAAAAATGTAATCATTGTTTGAAATTTAAATCTAAGAATCCAAAAAGTGTAATTAAGTTTTTTAAAATTTGCAATTAATCATTATTAGTTGACAAAACACATTGAAAATACAAAAAAAAATATATATACTTTTTATTCAAAAAAATCTTCTAAAACATGTGACATTATGAAACAAAGGGAGTACTATATATTTTAAATTATACCAAATTTCAAGTCTAATTACCAAAACTCGAAATATTTGTAAAACATTTATATTTTTAAAACGAAAAAAGAATAATATATATCCATTTAAATCCTCCTTACTATTAAATCAGAAGTACATTTGACACGTGGCGCTCATAGAGCCCTTCTCAGCCGAAATAAAGCGATTCTATTGGTTGATTTTTCGGAAATTCATTTTTAATTTATTTTTCTCATCGACATAACAAAAAAATGAAGCCCTATAAATACTAACCTTATTTTGTTTAATGCATTGAATACTTACTAAAAAAATAAGACATATTGAAGAAGTAAGAAAGTAATTAATATTACTTGCACAAGAATATTTATATGTTTAATGCATTGAATACTTACTAAAAAATAAGACCGATTGAAAGAGTAGGAAAATAATTAATATTACTTGCGCAAGAATATTTATATGTTTAATGCATTGAATACTTACTAAAAAAATAAGACCGATCGAAGGAGTAGGAAAATAATTAATATTACTTGCGCAAGAATATTAATTAATACATGTATTTACTACTATCCTTTACTAAAAATACGGTAAATCATATTGATTACTTGCGCAAGAATATTAATTAATACATAATTTACTACTATTCCTTACTAAAAATACGGTAAATCATATTGATTACTTGCGCAAGTTAAAATTGTATCATATGCATTTAATTTTCTTCTAAAAAAATTAACTATCTTTACTTAAACGATTCCATAATTTAATTTATGAATATTTGTTTGGCGTCGTTACAAACCTATATGATTCACTTCATATATATAGAGGTCAATGTCGAAGGATTAAATCATAACAAAGGTAAGTCTTTTTTTTTCTTTGCGTGGCTTGTTTAGTTCTGTTTACTTGTTTTTGAAGTTTTAGACATGTGTGTTACAGGAGAATGACAGAGGAGAATGGCTTAAGAACTTGAAGTATAGAGTGTTTGGATTACGAAACAGACAATATGAACATTTTAATAAGGTTTTTAAAATGAAATTATTTTTTTTTGTTTCACGCTTACTCCAGTTTCTTTGGCTAATATTCGAATTGTTTTGTAAATATGTGTTGCAGGTTGCCAAAGTTGTAAATGACGTCCTTGTAGAACAAAGTTTGTTTCTTTCTTTATTTCATTATTCATCTTGATGTGTTTGTATTATAGTTTTCTGACTTGATGAGTTGTTTGTACAGGTGCGCAGCGTCTTGTACGTTAAGTAAATTTTATATTATTTACGTTAAGTAAATTTTATATTATTTACTTTAAGTAAATTTTATATTATTTACGTTAAGTAAATTTTATATATATTTAAAATTTATAATAATTTTGATCATTGTTTTGATCAAAATCCAAATAGAACTCAAGATTGATTTATAAAGAAAGAATAACATGCACTCATAATTATAAAGAAAATAGAAAACAAAAAGAGAAAGTACAATATATGAATTGTGAGATATATAGTATCTATGTCAAATTCGTAAATAATAAGTTTGAATTTTTTTATCATATTAAAGATTAGATCAACTAAAATATTTAGAATTCTATCATAATCTTTATTTTTACTTATTTAACTAAATTGAAATAATATTATTAATTCGAATTGATGATTCTTTGTTTAAATTGAAATAATATTATTAATTCTATCAAACTGTATTTCGAATATTTATATGTTTAATGCATTGAATACTTACTAAAAAAATAATACCGATTGAAGGAGTAGGAAAGTAATTGATATTACTTGCGCAAGAATAATTATATGTTCATGCATTGAATATTTATATGTTCAATGCATTGAATACTTACTAAATAAATAAGACAGATTGAAGGAGTAGGAAAATAATTAATATTACTTGCTCAAGAATATTAATTAATACACGTATTTACTACTATCCCTTACTAAAAATCGGTAATCATATTGATTAACTTGCGTAAGAATATTAATTAATACGGTAAATCATATTGATTACTTGCGCAAATTAGAATCATATCATATGCATTTAATTTTCTTCCAAAAAAAATTAACTATCTTTACTTAAACGGTTCCATCATTTATTTTATGAATATTCCTTGTCGTCGTTACAAACCTATATGATTCACTTCATATATATAGAGTCAATGTCGAAGGAATAAATCATATCATGATTTTTAAGGTTTCTCGCCGTAGTTAATCTTTTTGTTGTAAGTATGTCCGCATTTAACTTGCTTAGATTTTAATAATTGTGATTCTTTTTTGTTGTAAGTATGTCTGCACAGGGTGGCGATGGAGGAGATTATTGGGACGGCGGTAACTCTTTCAACCGTATTGAAAAGATATACACTGGACTAACCAAAAATGCTATCGGGTTTGTCAAGTTTATGTATGCCCAAAACGGTCGTTGTAGTCTTCGGTGATGACCATGGGAGCAAGACCCTATCTGATGTCCAAGAGGTCACTGATTCACTTCTTCATAATTTACAGCTATAGATAAGATATAGTTAACTAATTATTATCCTTTTCTTTTTTTAGTTTCACGCTAATGATCATGCAGAATATCTCATATCAGTGGAGGGTGACTACGATGATAAATCCGGAGTTATAACCATGCTTAGGTTCACTACCAACAAAAACTACTCTAATGTTTTTGGATTCGGTACAGTACCAAGCTTCATACTCCACAAAGATGGACATAAGATCGTTGGGTTTCATGGAAAATCCAGCAACATGCTTCATCAAATTGGGGTCCATGTTCTTCCCATTCCATGACAAGAGTGCTCATTGATTTGTCATAAACGTTTGGTTTTGAAAACAATAATTAGTCTAAAATTAAAATAAGAGGAAACTTCCAATCACAGATGTCTTCATTGTTTCGGTCGATCTAAAAACATTTTATTGGTAAAATTTTATGAAAAAATATGTCAATGATTTAGTATTAATACCTTAATATGATTAATTTATATAACTAATATTTCTGTAAAAGATTTGAATTATTAATAAAGAGACAAACAGCTTTAAAATTTCTAATAATTTTTAAAATGAGAACATCTTTTCATATTTTTCCTATTTAATTTATTTGTTTTAATAATGATATCCCTCTATATATTAAAGAAGAATCCTCCTAGGATTTTGCCTTCACTTTTTGAAGTTATTTACATTGTATGCCACTGCCTTTTCAAATTTATTTTTAATATTTTTGCCAACTATATTTTCGGCCAATCAGAATTCAAAGCAATTCTGATTTTATGATTATTAATTTTCCATTTAACCATATGAATTTAAGGAAATTGTAAGGAAAAAAACATAGTTAATACGATTATCTAAAATATGGTAACTGAAGTTGCCTAATTTAATGAATAATAACTATATGATATTTTAGAAATTATCGTGAGATACGATTCTAAAGAGTATGCCGCAAGTTTACGAAAACCCTATGTCTCAACGCGTTTCCTTATTCTTATTGTAATAAGCTCCATTTCTTCTTAAACAAACCACTACCATAAAACAATTTATGGCTTCTATTACACAAATCACAAAATCTGTGGCTGCTATTATAAATTAGTACGATGATTAAGGATTTTAAACCTTTGAAACAACACACTTCGTTATCCGGTGAACCCATAGAAATCAGCTGATGAAAATGAGAACTATATGAATATTTTTCACAAAATAAAATTTAGCTCAAATAAAAAATTAATACAGTAGAATTATATAAACAAATTTTAATTTTAAATTATATCTTGATTGATTTATAACTTTTTTAAATGTACAATAATATTTTTAAACATAAAAAATCAATAAAACTATATACGTATTACATAATAAAATATTTAAACATATATTCTACTGTTTGTTCAGCTGAGTAGTGATGAGTAATAAAATTACATCTTAAACACACATATTAGGATTTTTAATGATGTTGCAATTATACATACACACAATATGTTGCACTCTGATACTGAATATATTTTGTTCCATCATGTCCATGTAAAATATAGAGTACCAATATTTGCATGTGTCGTTGTTTTACCCCAAACACAGTGGTTTATGATATAAAATCTGGGTCTGCCAAAACTCAACCAATATTAAGTCCATAATTGAATATGTTCATGTCCGCACAGGGTGCGGACCGGCCACCTAGTTTAGTTTAACTGATGAGAACACGATTAATTTGACTACATATTACGGCATTCGAGTAACTTGCACCAAATCATCTATAAACGGAATATATGATACCTATATGGAAAATATATAACTAAAACTTTCAAAGATATGAAAAAATCCTTAATGGTAAGACAATAAAATAAAATCTCAATAAATGTTTAGATTGTTTTGGAAGTCAAGTATTACGATTAAATTATGTATTGAATTTCAAGACCAAGAGTTCTATAAATAGAGCTTTTCGAAGTCTGGAAAAATAACGCAGATTCTGGTTTGATATACTCTAGACGAAAAAAGAAGAAGAGAATGGGTGTCACAATAAAAACTGTGACGTTCTTTCTTGTAGTTTTATTGGCTGTTTCGTTGTTTACACAAAATGATATGGTATCTGCAGGTATGTTACTAGTTTTTTCAACTGATTAGTTTTATCATATACTATTTGTAAAGCAATCTATAACATGTAGAATACTGAGAAATGATAAAGAATGTAGGTTTCTTAAAATAAAATTGTGCTATATTTACTACTATTTATATAAATGGAGTTTGTTTATATTTTTGTAGAGATGAAACCGAACGAACGGTCGGTGGGCAGGAAATGCCTTGAGATCATATGTACGGAAACATATACATCACAACAATGCTCCATCCACTGCATACAAATGGGATACGAAACCGGAAATTGTATTCCTAAGGAGGCTGCCAAGCCTCAACTACCTGAATATTGTTGTTGTTATTTTGAGAACTAGGTGGTTAATTTCTCTTATATCAAAATGCCATGATTATAATTAATAAAAATGATCTTCACATCATATATATGGTTGTTCAAAAAAAAACAAAAATCTTCTCATCATAATTTTACTTACTTTTATAAATCACAGTCGCGAGTTGAGTTGTGTTGGCGTCCACAATTGCAGTTTTAAAAGATTAGCTTCTAGTGCTAATCTTAATTACAAACCCGATCGTAATTAAGTCTGAATTTATCATACTCGGTTACTCACTGACCATACTAACTAATAATGTTATTGTCTCTTCTTTGACATTCTTTCAAAACCTTAATTTGGAAGCCTATTTTTGTGTTTAGTATTATACTATATATTTTAAATTATACCAAATTTTGAAGTCTAATTACCAAAACATGGAACATCAATCTTGTGTTTCATGTTTCGAAATTGAGTTTTGAAAGAAATATTTCTAGACTCTTATTCTCATTTGCACGTCAAAAGTACAATAAAAGAAAATGATGGACAGAAGGAGCTAGAGATGCATTCTCTCTCCTCTTTTTAGACAGAGAAACTTCTCCCCTGTTCTCTCAATCTATCTTTTACAGGGTTATCATTTCTATGATCGATTTTTGATGTGTGTTTCAACTCAAACGATTTGTTTTCTTGCTGAACTCATATCAATCTCGCTTTGAGTTGATTGAATAAAGTTTTCCGATTTAGTTTAATCGGATTGTCATGTTTTCCGATTCAAAATCGGAGTTAAAGGAGTAGCTTTAAAGGAGTAGTTACAATCCATCCCGACCAATCTGAATCAACATTCTTGAGTGGTGGGTAATATCGTGCTTGCTCCGCCGTAATCCTTTCTTCGGTTTGAGTATGCTGAAGAGTAGAGAGGAAGGTTATAGAAGAGAGGCTATTCAAAGGTATCAGTGTTTGATTTAGAGCAATTTTGCTCTATTTGGAAGAGGCATGACGATGAAAAAGTTGATTTCAGAAAGCCATCCCATGGAGGTTGACGGCGACGATGAGCAGCGGTACAGCCGTGATTGCTGTTATTCCGCATGGACGACGCGTGTCCAAGACGTGGTCTGAGACATCTTCCTGTCGAACACGTATTATTAGTCTTAAACTTCTTGATATTTTTATGGGTTGTAAAATGTTTTATCTTTGGGCCTCTTTTATTATATTTAAACCTGATACCAAATGTAACCTGTCCTTTAGGACTTCATCAATGAAACGTTGACTGTTTCGACAAAAAGAAAAAAAAAATGATGGACATAGATGTCCAGAATCAAACAAGACCATCATATCAAAGGCAACATTAGCCTATAAACGGCATGGGATGGATCAGATAATTATGGAATTTGGAATTAATTGATAAGATAATTGTCTTTTTTTTCTATAGTGAGTTCAGGCCGTCTACTGTTTAATGGATTCAAAGGCCTACACGTCCAATTTGTTTTGTTATGTATCCGTTTAACTTAAACCAGGTCTATTTGTGACAACAGCAAAGAAGAAGACAAGTGCATAATGCCACTTGGAGTTAGATAAGTGGCAACAGACCAATGTTAATATTGAAAAGTGCTATG
>CAJHQP010009847.1:0-20768 GCA_905132765.1 Moricandia arvensis
CCTCTCCTTCATTGGTTAAGATGCATGTCTCTCCTCCTGGATCACTTGAAGGGCGGCGGATCGAAATGATAGCATGATGGAGATGGTCTTCTCCTTAAACTAGTGAGATGCTCTAAAGATGTGTAGCTACTCCTGAGACACAGGGGCGTCCTGCTTGATGTCTAGGATGGATCACAGAAGGTTTACTCTTCCTTAGTGTGGATATAAAACTGCTCACGCAACGTGAACAAGATAGAGAAGTCTCCTAAGAAAACAATTGTCTGAGCCAAAGCTTAATTTTATTGAATAATGGTTGATTGTTTACATGGAGGCTCGTGGCTACATCGAAACGATAAATCCTAAGGCTAAAAAACCCTAACCTACACCAAGTTGGTTACGTCTAAACCTATGTCCTAATGGTTACTACCCTAAACCCAAATTGGAAGATTGGTTTTACTAAATTCTCTAATCCCTAATCCAATCGAAATTGGTTTAATTACTCCTAAGCCTATTAGAACTTGGTTTACAAAAACTGAAATTACAAATACAGGAAATAAACCAACAAGCTGGTTCTTCTTGGCCTTCCCCTCCTTCTTCATGATAACCACGACCTTAGCTGAGTATTGGAGTGTCTCCTGATGAGATTTAGATCCTCCACGTTCTGTTGTATCAAGACATCTTCTCTTCTCTCTATCTAGAACCTCATAGATCATTCCAATGAGACCTTGAAACTGTCCATTAAGCTGCACCATGATCACTGGTATAGCTGACCCATACATTGTTTTCAATCCATTGAGTTTATGCCTGAATAGGGTCGCACCATCCCCTCTTCCTTTAAAAGGATTTGTCCTCAAATCCAAGCTCTGTATGAGGATAGAACGTTGATCACTCAACTTCAAAGTGTATGACCTGACAATAAGAAATATCATCACCTTTCCAGTCTCTCCAGGGTCAAACACAAAGCTCTGCAATCCTTCTTCATGTCTCAGAAACATCTTTGAACTTTTCTCAATGCATGTAACTTCTAAGGCAGATGATTCCTTCACTTTGTTGAGTTTGAAGCTGACTGCTTTACACCAGGATGATCCTACAAGTGTCCTGCTCATTGACATGGGAACATGTACTTTCAGTGTCATCTTCTTCTGGTCAGGTGGTCGTGTGCATTGGTCTCCATACTCATCCTCCAGTTTTGGCTTCTCTGTAACCACAACTAGTTCCTGATTTGCTCTTCTCAACTTGTTCTGATCAGTTATGGACCTGATCAGGCACGTGTTGCCTCCCAACTCTCCTATCTTGCCACTGCAGCTGATTTGGATCATTCCATCCTCTCTGACTTCAAAAGGATTTGACCACGAATCTTGTTTTCCAAGAGTGAATGAACTCTCCAAATCAAGCTTGAATGCAGCTGCTTTCTGGACTAGAATGTTATTACTTCTATCAAACACAAACAAACTTCCTCCTGGTTCAAAAACAACTTGTTGCAGACCCTTGACAAACCTTAGATGATCCACGAGATGTCTCTGAACCCACACAAGAGGTTTGGCTAGTTGATCAGAAGAGACAGTTTCAGTATCACATTGATCAACCAAATCTGCAAGCACTAAATCAGTAGCTCTAGATGATCCACCAACTACTCCTACTTCAGCTTGATTTTGACCAGGCACGTGAACAAACATAATTGTTGATCCCTCCTCTTGTTTCAGTTGATCATCCAAGTGTTGTTCCTGAAAAGAAATTGCCGGTTTTGACTCAATCTCCTCTTCCTCCTCAGCCTGTTTTAAAGGTAGCTTAGACCACGACCCAAACTGATCCAAAACAACTTTGTTTGCTTCTCCATCTCGTGCTTCTTCAGGTGGATTTAGATCAGGAGTTTTCAGTGGCTCACGATCTGGCTTTGTTGGTACAATAACTATCAAACCCTCGAAAGCTTGAAGCAAATTTCTTCTCAAGTCATCTTGGAATTGTTGGCTATGCAAATAAGCATGTTTTGTCCTCCTGCTTGCCTCCTGTACGTTCTTATTAGATCCTTTCCCTTCCTGCAACAACTCCCTTGTTGCTTTTCTCGCAACCTTCTGCTCATGCTTTCTCTTGATTCCATAAGAATACATGGAATATATGCTTGGTAACTGATAGATCACGTGATTTCAGAGTAAGAACACAAACCCTAACCTTCAAGCGGCTCTGATACCACTTGGTACGGCCCTAGATAGGCTGTAACTCCCTGGATCTCTTGTAGGTGGGTAAATCCTTTGATAATCCTTGCAAACAGAGAATCAAGGACTCAATCTGCTTCAAGGCTTGTGGTTCGATGTGGGACACAAGAGAGATGGCACGTCTCCTGATACTCCAAGGCTTCTGATCTGGATATGACTCACCAAAACAGAGAACCCACGCTGGATGTTACTCACCAGCAAGTCTCAACTCGCCAAAGCAAGAGAAGAGATGAAAGAAACGTTTGTTTCTGCTAAAAACTTGATTGATTCATTATTCAGCTGACTGCATACAATTATATAAAAGAAAACACGAAATCCCTAAACCTAAACCGAATGGGTTTTGGTTTTGTCTAACCCTAACCCTAAACCCAATTGAAATTGGTTTACAAAACCTAATCCTAATTGGTTTTGGTTTACCCTGGTTAATCCCAAAACGAATTTGCCTTTGGTTCAAATTAAAAACATTACAATCCCTTAAACAATCAGAGATTAAACCAATGGTTTAATTCCCTTTCCTTCTTGGTTAACTCCTCTTCTCTTTCCACGCCAAAAGTAAGTGTAGAAGGTGTTGGTTCTGAGCTTTGGCCATTGATCTTGTGACTGGTCCAGTTGAGAAGCTAATGCGTTCTCCATCAAGCTAGCACGTCCATCTGACTGTTGAAGGTGATCCACCTTGCTTATCTCCTGCTTAGTTTGTTCTCCACGTCCATACTGATTCATGAGCATTCCATGACTACCAGAGGCCGCATCAAGTCTCTTATCCTTCTCTCTGTCTAATACCTCATAAATCATTCCAATGAGACATTGAAACTGCTCATTCAGCCAAGCTTTAATCAGCAGATTAGCTAGCCAATACATTGTATCCCATGACTTGAGTTTGAGCCTGCTCAGGATCACACCATCCTCTCTCCCTTCAAAAATATTTGACCTCAAATCTTGTTCTTCAGGAGTGAAGAAACCTTGCAGATCAAGCTTGTATGAAACGGCTTTCTGAGCCAGATTGGTGTTGTGCCTTCTACTAACACTCAAGCTTCCTCCTGGTTCAAAAACGGCTTGCTGCAAGCCCTTAACAACTCTCAGATGCTCCAATAAGCTGGACTGGAAGTATAAAGTAGACCAGGTCAGTAAACTACAAGTTAAAGACTGAAAGCTTTCACCTTGATCAATCACAGCAAGCGCCAATTCATGAGTTGTAGATGACTCTCCAAGCACTTCTCTTCTTGTTTTCTTTGATCAGGCACGAGCTCACACAATACTTGTATGTGTACTTCCTTATCAGATGCAGACGTGGGTAAAGGATTCTCTGGTTGTGAGTATGGCAGTGCAGTTTCCTCCCATTGAAAACCAGGTATGTACCTAAAACTCAAGACTATTTTGAGCTCATCCCAAGTTTCCAGTTGTTCTTCTTCATACCAGCGTGCTTCTTCCTCTACCCTCCACCATGCCTTAGCCTCACCTCTCAGTAGACTAATAGCAAAGGCTAAACTTTCCTGTGAAGGTATTTGATTCTGCAGGATAAAGTTGTCTATGCTTACAGCCCATGATATAAAAGCTGTGGGACATCTTCCTCCAACAAAGACCTCAGGTATGATCATGGTGACGTGTGTGGTGTCAACCAGGCTCCTAGGGTTTGTTGATTTTGTTGTCGTGGTAGTTTCTCTTCTCTGTCACTCTTCTCCTCTTCCAAACGAAGTTGGTGGTAGATCAGCTACCAAAGAGACAAAAATCGTGTGCAGTTGATGAAACCAGATTAGAATCTCTTACCCTAACCTTCAAGAGGCTCTGATACCACTTGGTACAGCCTTGGAATGGATGTATCTCCCTGGATCACTTGAAGGGGGCGTGGATCGAAGATAGATGATGGAGATGGTCTTCTCCTTAGAACTATGAGATGCTCTAAAGATGTGTAGCTACTCCTGAGACACAGGGGCGTCCTGCTTGATGTCTAGGATGGATCACAGAAGGTTTAACTCTTCCTTAGTGTGATATAAAACTGCTCACCAACGTGAACAAGATAGAGAAGTCTCCTAAGAAACAATTGTCTGAGCCAAAGCTTAATTTTATTGAATAATGGTTGATTGTTTACATGGAGGCTCGTGGCTACATAAATAAGAAAGAAGAAAACGAAATCCTAAGCTAAAAAACCCTAAACCTAAACCAAGTTGGTTTAGTCTAAACCTATTCCTAATTGGTTTACTAACCCTAAACCCAATTGAAATTGGTTTACTAAATTCTAATCCTAATCCAATTCGAAATTGGTTTATTACTCCTAAGCCTATTAGAACTTGGTTTACAAAAACTGAAATTACAAATACAGGAAATAAACCAACAAGCTGGTTCTTCTTGGCCTTCCCCTCCTTCTTCATGATAACCCACGACCTTAGCTGAGTATTGGAGTGTCTCCTGATGAGATTTAGATCCTCCACGTTCTGTTGTATCAAGACATCTTCTCTTCTCTCTATCTAGAACCTCATAGATCATTCCAATGAGACCTTGAAACTGTCCATTAAGCTGCACCATGATCACTGGTATAGCTGACCCATACATTGTTTTCAATCCATTGAGTTTATGCCTGAATAGGGTCGCACCATCCCCTCTTCCTTTAAAAGGATTTGTCCTCAAATCCAAGCTCTGTATGAGGATAGAACGTTGATCACTCAACTTCAAAGTGTATGACCTGACAATAAGAAATATCATCACCTTTCCAGTCTCTCCAGGGTCAAACACAAAGCTCTGCAATCCTTCTTCATGTCTCAGAAACATCTTTGAACTTTTCTCAATGCATGTAACTTCTAAGGCAGATGATTCCTTCACTTTGTTGAGTTTGAAGCTGACTGCTTTACACCAGGATGATCCTACAAGTGTCCTGCTCATTGACATGGGAACATGTACTTTCAGTGTCATCTTCTTCTGGTCAGGTGGTCGTGTGCATTGGTCTCCATACTCATCCTCCAGTTTTGGCTTCTCTGTAACCACAACTAGTTCCTGATTTGCTCTTCTCAACTTGTTCTGATCAGTTATGGACCTGATCAGGCACGTGTTGCCTCCCAACTCTCCTATCTTGCCACTGCAGCTGATTTGGATCATTCCAGTTGGTTTGAGATGGGGATGAAGGATCCAGCACTGACTCCTCTTGTGACCCGGCTTCTTGCAATGATCACAATTGCCTCCAAACCTCCTATCCTCACCATACCTCCTTTCCTCAGGCTTGTACATTGCCTTGTTAGCTTGAGTAGCTTCTGCCTTGTTTGCTAAAGAAAGATCACCTCTTCCCCCAAACAATCCGTGCGAACCCTCTTCCTTCTGGATCTGAGCACACACTTCCTCCAAGGATGGCAGTTTAGATGACCTCAAGATGTGCTTGATCAGGTCGTTGTATACTGGATTCAGGGTCAGTAGCAAGCCAAAGACTTGATCTTGCTCTCTCCTTTCCATGATGATGTCTTGATCCATTGTGCTCGGCCTGAGCATCTCCAGTTCAGACCATAGGGCTCTGAACTTCCCCAAGTGTTTGGTGAACTCCACCTCTTCTTGCACAAGTGTGTTGATAGCTCTTTTCACCTCAAACACACGGCTCAGATTAGATGTGTTGCCATAGACCTTCTGGAGTGTATCCCATAGGTCTTTTGCTGTCTCACAGTAGCTGTAAGCTTCAAGGATTGAGGTCTCAAGGGAAGCTTGCAACACGGTGACAACAGTCATGTCTTCTTGAACCCATTTGTTCTCATCAGCTAGAGCAAGCTCAGTTGCTCCTTCGCCTTTTTCCTTTTCAGTAACTTGTTTTGGAGGTCCATCCGTGATGTGGTTCCATAAACCCTTGCTTCCAACAGCTGTTTTCACCAGCCTTGACCACAGGAGGTAGTTTCCACTCCCCTTAAGAGTAACTGGTATCGTTATCATCTTGTTTCCTTCCATCTTGTTCTTGAGTACCCAGATCTGGAAAAGCTTGAGTCTTTATGAAGCTGAAGAACACTAGAGTTTCAAATCCAGGAAAGGTTGAGACTTTGAGATGAATCAACCCGAAAGACTTTAGATCTAGTGAAAGAAAGCTTCAAACTTTCCTTGAATCTCGAAAAAGTTTCAACCTTTACTGTTGAAGAACACAAACCCAGATTTACTGTTGCAATGAAGAACACAGACCCAGATTATAAGTAACCTGGCTCTGATACCATGAAATCTTTAGAGATTGAGAGAATATAGAGACAAGATTAGGCAGAAACAAAGAGAATCAAAGAGAATAGATAGAGATTAAGAAGAGAATTGTGTAGAGGAATCCATTTCGCCTAAGAGAGAAAGAGAGAGACTGAAGACTACTTTTTCATTGATAATCGACAAGGATACATAAAGAGGAGCTACAAGGGTTTCCAGAAACAAAAAAGGAAGAGCAAATGTGTGGACAGAAATGAAAGGAGCCTTTTTTTCAAACGGTCAATCAAGGAGAGCCACAAGAAGAGCATCAGCATCTTTTAGGGAATATGCTGATCACTGTACAGTCTGTCCACGCCTTATCCATATTTCTTTAACCTCTTAACTCCTCAGCATACCTCAACTCAACAATCAGAGCTTCCAAGCTCCTGAAACCTTCATAGCTTCCGCAAATCATCATCTTATCAAAACTGTCTCCAAAACAGTTTCTGCTACATCTCTTTATCCACTGGTCAAAAGGTCTTCCAAGAGGGAAGAATCTCTCCAGAACTCAAGATATGACAGTATACAAGTCTCTGTAACTCAAGAAAGCTTCAGCTCAGTCCAGCAAGCTTCATCAAAGTTTCAGTTTCAAGCTCTGTTTCTTGCAAAACCAGTTGGTACATTCTATTGTCCACTGGTCCAAACTCTCTAAGATGGAGAGCTCAAAGGAAATGGCGACTTCAGTAGATTCAAGGATTCCAAATAAGAATCCAAACCACCTCATCTGGTCCATGCTGAAGATAATCCATGGAAGAAACCATTCTTGGAGAAAAGTCACTAAAGAAGCATTAAAGCTAAGCTGTTCTAATCATACTCTGGCCAGCCATGCTGAAGCTCTGTTTCTGACCAACAAAACCCACGACCAGCAAGAGAACAGGAGGGGTTTGAAGTGTCTCCTTGACCAGAAGGAGAGAATCAAGAAGAGGAGGTATTGGACAGTCAATCCACACCACAAGCCCTTCAAATTCAAGTGATTCACAGCCATGGAGGTTCAAGGAACTAGCTCAGGTTCCTTGGTTGTAAGTTAACCTCCTAAACTCTAATAAGAGCCTGTTTAATTGCTTAAATTATTTCTGGTTGTGTTGTGTATGTGTTTAGTATCTTTGGGACAGTTTAATGGTACTAGAGTTATTGCACCTAGTTTCTGTCCCATGATACTAAAGAGTTGTGTGTGTATTGTTCTAGGAGTGATTAAGTTTGCTAGCATGGTAATGTCTAGTTTCTGTCCTAGAATAATTCTTTGTATTGTCTCTGGCCTAAGTGAGTTGCTTAGTCTCAGTGTCTATCTTGTTGCATTGTTAAAGGTCTAGGAGAGTTTTCTGGCCATGTGTTGCATTCATAGTTGTGTAGCTTGATTAGATGAGTTGTCTAGTCTATGCTACTGTCATAAATTGTCATTGCATTCTGCTATTGTCATATGTGTGATAAATTGAGCCTAGATGCCTTGTAATTGATGAGTTATCATACCTGAGCATTTAGTGAATTGGTTGCATGGATCTGAACTGAATGAGTTGTTTAGATTCTGTCCATTGCATTTTTTTAAAGCATTGGGATCAGGATTGGTAAGTTACCAAGGTCTGATCCTAGTGTGTGTGGTCTGATTCTTGCTGGAGTTTGAGTGATGTTTCAGGTACAGAAGTGTTGTCTCTGTCCATCATCAAATCAAGACAAAGAAGAAGACTTTGCCCATGTTGTTCAGAGCCTGCACAAGATGCATATTCCTGTCCATGGAGAAAAAGGCCCATGAGTTCAGAGCCTACAGAGTCTGTATATTCCTGACCATAGAGAGATGTTTTGTGTGTGAAACCGGTTGAAGAAGAGCAGCCTGGTTAGGTTTTGAGATTCTGGTTCATGAGACACGCAAGAAGAAGTGTGGTGTAAGGCATTGGAGCAGAAACCAAAGGTGGATCGGTTGAAGAAGCGCAGCCTGGTTAGGTGTTGAGCTCCTGGTCCAATACACATCTTTGCTCACCTTTCAAGCTTGGTCCATCACCTATACTCTCTGGATCAAGCTTGAGGTGGGGTATTGGTGAGTATTATGAAGGTTCAAGACGTCCATAGCCTCACCAGAAGATCAGAAGCGGAGTTCACTCAGATCAAAGAAGAAGAAGAAGAATGCTAGTGATGGAGTTCACACTGGCATGTCTCAGGAAAAGGAGGATAACTTCCTCACCATGAAGAATTTGACCATGAAACTAATTGACCTACATTCTACACTCATCAAGGGCACGCGGAGAATTGGAATCAGTCTAAAAGGAGTCACGGTTTGGAAGTTACACCAGTTACAAGTTGCAGGCGTTCTGCTGTCTAGAGATCAGTTGCGGGTGATGGAGTTCATGATCCAAATTGGTCTACCAAGTGGGGGATTCAAGTGGATTTCACTCCCCATCATGATTAACATTGTTTGAGCTCTCTGGAGTAGAAGCTGGAGGTCCTTAACCCCATCAGAATGGCGAGTAGTCAGAAGATAGGGGAGATACCAAACCGGCCAAGAGATGAGTTCCGGGTTGTTGATGTGTGCAAGGGGTGGAGTTCACCCTTGCAGCACAAGAAAGGGCCGTGATCCAGAGCTCTTTGTGTCTAACCACACTGGTCTAAGGCACAAAGGCTCACTGGCCAATCCCTAGGCCTTGGGGATTTCTACTCTTTTTCCTTAGTATGTTTTTGTCCCATTGGGTTTTGCATACTAAGGTTTTAATGAGGGATTTCTTCAAGGTTCCAAGCTTGTCCAAGGATATCCTATGGTCAAGCTTGAGGGGGAGTGTTGAGATAGAGAAGAGAATGACCAGAAGAAGAAGCTGGTTCATGATCCAAAGAAATAAAGAAACAAGAAGAAGAAGAAGGAGTGATCCGGATACTCCAAGTTGAGACTGGTTCATACAGTCTTGTGAACTAAGTCATTATTAGAATGGAGAAGAAAGAAGCATGGCTGAGTGTGTGTTAAACCTGAAGTGATAAATCAATCACTAAAGGTTATGAGCAAAGAAAGGACCAAACCTCTTAGAAGTTCTGTCAAGACTTAAAGAGGGTCCAGAAGGCAATGCTGAGCCAGAAAGAGGTTCAGGAAGGGTTTACAATAAAGGAGGAAGGCTTGGGTGAAGTTTGGAGTCAATTGGACGAGGTGCAAAGTTCGGGTCGTCCGTACCATACGGACGTACGGACTGTACGGCCTGTACGGACGGGCGAGACCCGAAACTTCACTTTTCAACCATTTGAGCATAAGTTGGGTCTGTGCAAAAATAGGGCGAAATGTGTACGGCCAGACCTAATCCGTACACATCCATGGAGGTACCTTGATGCACAAGGCAAGAAGAACCCTAGAAAGAAGAAAGGAAGAAGAAAGGAAGAAGAGAGGAAGAGAAGATGACCCGGAAGCATCTTGGAAAGCATCTAGGCGAGATGCTCTTGCTGCTTTCCGTTTGTGGATAAGGAAGAGCCTTATCCAGCCTGGAAAGGAAGGGCTGAATGTGGACTGGTCTCTGGACAGATACATGAGGCGTGGTGGCTTATTTCCAGCCATACTCTTCTCCCTTTAGCCAGCAAGTGACAGGCTGTCCAAGCATTTCTGGGCAAGTATTTTGAAATATGTTGACTCCTTTATTCCTTGTTGAATTTCTTGTAAACCCTTATGTATCCTCATTTCCCTATTTAAAGGGGTGTATTGTCGAGTTAATAGACAAGCAGAATAGGGGGTTTCCCCTTTATTCTTCACAAACTCTTAGTCTCTCTCTCTAGTCTCCCTAAATCTCTAAATCTCTGGTTCTCTCTCTCTCTCATCAGTCTCACTCTCATTTCGACCTAAACAAGCTCTCATCTTCCCCATTGGGGTTCCTCTCACTTACACAACCAGAGTTTATTAAATCTTTCATGGTATCAGAGCCAGGTTCATCAGAACCTGAGCTAAAGCTTCCGCAAACCTCACACTCTTTCTCATCTCAAAACCAAACCTTGAAGACATCCATCCAAGATCTGTTTCTGGAAAAAGAAGAAGCTTGAATCCGTGGAGTGTTCTCCTTATCTCTCAGCTGTTCCTGTCTGTACCAGATGAAGAAGACTCGTTGGAAGCAAAGGTGGATGGAGAGGCGTCATGAACCTTACCCAGATCCATCTTGTCCAAGAGTCATGTTCATCCGGGTTCCAAAGAAGATTATCCAGAAGGGCGAGCTGATAATATGAAGAAAGGAGGGGCCTTTTGAGATGGAGATACAAGAAGGTGGTCCTAGACTGAAGGAGAAGGAGGTGGGTGACGATCCAGACTCTCATATCCAGTAAAGTCATGACCTTTATGCCATTGGAGGTTCAAGGAATCAATCCGGTTTCTTGACTGTAAGCTATTACTGTCCCTTCTTGATATTGAGTGTGATAATGACTGGTTGTGTGTTGTGTTGAGTTGAATAACCTGAGAATATTTCCAGGATGCTTAAAGAGACTTGCTTGGTGTTTGAGGATATGCTTAACCTGATTCTAGTGAAGCTTGTTAGGGAGTTAGTAGTATGTCTAAACCTGCTTGCTGTCATGAAATGAAATCGCCTAAGGTTGTTGCATAGAGACTGATGTTGTGTGATGATAATGATGCTTAATCCCAGCTCTAAATGAATGTGTGTTGATGGTTAATAGTTTCTGTCTAAACCGTATGCATTCATGAGTTAGAGACTGATTAAGGTTACTGCATATTATCATCCTGTTGCTGCCTTATATTGATGCATCTAGATTCATGTCAGATGCAGATTAAGGAGCTTGAAAAATGCCTAAGTAGCTTGTCTTGAGTCTGAAATGATCTTGCTTGTGCTTAGAGAGGTTGCTTGCAAAGCTTAGAACTTGATAATGTCTAGTTTAATCTGTTGTAGAGCTTGTGACATTGGTGATCAAACTTGATGATTAGTCAAGGTTTGATCCCAATGCTTGTGTCTTATCTTGCTTGGAGTTTAAGTGATGTTTCAGGAAGTGTTCCAGTTCATCATCAATCCGGGTTCAAGAGGAAGGCAGTGCCCATTGTTAAAGCAATGGAGAGTGGTCGCTGGTGTGTGTGGGTGGACACACAAGGCGAGGTCATCACCTAAGTCTTGAGGAGACTGGTGACCTTAAGGCACTGGTACTGAAAGGAAAGGGTTGATCAGTGGTTGTAGGTACAGTCCTTGGGATGTTGCACTCCTGATCTTAAAGCTCTATACTGCTCACTTCAAGCTTGGACCTAGACTCAATCCAAGCTTGAGGAGGGGAGTTAAGTGAGCTACCTGAATATCCTAAGTACAGTGACCTATGTTCCTCCTTACCATTGCAAGCAAACTGAAGAAGGAGCCAACCGGGTCTAGGCAGTGGCATGCTTAGTCAAGAGACTGTTCAGAGCAGTCTTGGCTGGTATGAAGAAGGCCACTCTATCAATGCGGCTTCTAGAGTGAGGTGGTTGAAGAGATAGCTGATGAATCAATCAGCAGTCCATTAAGTTGGCGATTGATGAAGGAAGGTTGCAATGGTTTGTTCATGCCGGATCATTAAGCTTCAAACCGTCCAAGCTTGTTCCTTTAAAGAGGTCTCAAGCTTGAGGGGGAGTGTTGAAGTGCTTAAGTGATCCGAGAGGAGTTCCGGCAGTGAGGGGTTCAAGTGGCATGTGAAGAGCAGCCACTCCTCACCATTTAGACAAGGGAGTAAACCTGAACTTATCTTTATATACATTCATGTTAAGTTTATCTCTTGAGAACTGATACACTTGTGGAATGATGTATCAGGTACTGGTTACTCTATCAAGGATGATCTGGTGTGTCCGAGCACTTGAACCTATCAGGAGGATAGGTGAAAGGGGGAGAGACCAAGATCGGGCTGAGTTGAAGAGTACCATGGCTTGAGCCTCACTGAAGATGATCAAGGCGTTTGCTAGCTTCTCTAAGATGGCAGTGAAGTCAGTTGAGAGGGGGAGACCCAAACCGGGTCTATGTAGAGGTCAAGAGAAGGTTCATGAGTGCGCAAGATGTGTAGATCACTGCTGATCCAGAGTTCTTTGTGTCCACCACACTGGTTTAGACACAAAGAACTCAATGGCCAATCCCTAAGCCTTGAAGGAGCTTACTCTTTTCCTTATGAGGGTTTTATCCTTAAGGAGGGTTTTCACTCATAAGGTTTTTAATGAGGAGTGACTTCAGGGTTCCAAGCTTGACTCAGGATCTATAGATTCAAGCTTGAGGGGGAGTGTTAAACCTGAAGTGATAAATCAATCACTAAAGGTTATGAGCAAAGAAAGGACCAAACCTCTTAGAAGTTCTGTCAAGACTTAAAGAGGGTCCAGAAGGCAATGCTGAGCCAGAAAGAGGTTCAGGAAGGGTTTACAATAAAGGAGGAAGGCTTGGGTGAAGTTTGGAGTCAATTGGACGAGGTGCAAAGTTCGGGTCGTCCGTACCGTATGGACGTACGGACTGTACGGCCTGTACGGACGGGCGAGACCCGAAACTTCACTTTTCAACCATTTGAGCATAAGTTGGGTCTGTGCAAAAATAGGGCGAAATGTGTACGGCCAGACCTAATCCGTACACATCCATGGAGGTACCTTGATGCACAAGGCAAGAAGAACCCTAGAAAGAAGAAAGGAAGAAGAAAGGAAGAAGAGAGGAAGAGAAGATGACCCGGAAGCATCTTGGAAAGCATCTAGGCGAGATGCTCTTGCTGCTTACCGTTTGTGGATAAGGAAGAGCCTTATCCAGCCTGGAAAGGAAGGGCTGAATGTGGACTGGTCTCTGGACAGATACATGAGGCGTGGTGGCTTATTTCCAGCCATACTCTTCTCCCTTTAGCCAGCAAGTGACAGGCTGTCCAAGCATTTCTGGCCAAGTATTTTGAAATATGTTGACTCCTTTATTCCTTGTTGAATTTCTTGTAAACCCTTATGTATCCTCATTTCCCTATTTAAAGGGGTGTATTGTCGAGTTAATAGACAAGCAGAATAGGGGGTTTCCCCTTTATTCTTCACAAACTCTTAGTCTCTCTCTCTCTAGTCTCCCTAAATCTCTAAATCTCTGGTTCTCTCTCTCTCTCATCAGTCTCACTCTCATTTCGACCTAAACAAGCTCTCATCTTCCCCATTGGGGTTCCTCTCACTTACACAACCAGAGTTTATTAAATCTTTCAGTGTGGTCCATTGATCTGAGAGATAAGGAAAACAAAGAGAAGAATAGATACCTGAAAAGAGTTTGGTCTGTACAACCTTGCTACACAAGGCAGTCCGTACAGTCTTGGCTTCCAAGTAACCAAACATAACCTAGAGTGACTTGGAAGGCAAGGAAGGTGGGAACTCGTCCAGATTAATATTCTGAAGCATATTTGAAGTTTAAATGGAGCATCAGACCGTTGAAGAGAGCTGAGGCAAGTGGAGATTTAATTAAGAATAAAAGTCACATGTTCTGCCTAAGAAGAAAGCCGTTTGGACCTGTCACTTTCACTCAACCAGACTGTGCCCATCTCTCTCCTGTCACTATCTACTCCCTCTGGTCGAGATTCACCTTGGCTGCATCCTCCTGGCTTCATCAGAAACCCTACAATAATATTTGTTTAGTAGATTTGTACTTTAATATTTATTTATTCTCTTGCAATTTGTAATCTGGCTATATAGCCACCCCATGTGTATTGTGAAACCTCTAAGGCAGAGGGGAGTTCTCTCTCTCTTCAATATTCTCTTGTTACTTCACTCTCCCCACACTCTTTACTCTCTTAATCTCGTCCATACTCTCTGTGATTCTCTCTCTCACTTAATCTCTCTCAGATACTCACTAATACTCTCTTAATCTCTTAGTTCTCCTGCAGCATTCTCCTTGATTCTCCTTTACTCTCATCAGTCTCTTCTCTATAATTTCGACCACACTCTGTTTCTACATCACTCACACACCAGAATCTGTCTATTCTCACAATGGTGAACACCCATTTGCTTGAAACTGCCTTCTTGCCCTTTGGGAGTTCACTTTCATTCCAGGTATCATTGATGATCATGGCATTTGCTTCATCATCAACAGAGTCCCTCTATTCCTTACTCTCCATAGCTTCCTCATATGACCTTGGTACAGATCCCTGATCTAACCCAGTGATGAAAGCTTGATGCTCAAGTGGAAATCTTGCAAGAGAACATACTGCTGATGTTGGATGAGCTACTGCTTGACTATTGTAGTAGACCCTTCTGTTCTTCCAGTTTGAAGGAGGATTCCTGGTCCTTGTACTCCTCCTTAGTGGTTGAACCTGAACTTCTTGCTGCTCTACTTCATCTTGAACTTGAGCAGTCTCTTGTTCATGTAGTACACTCTCCTGATCATGAGTCTCTGAACCTTGTTGTTGTTCTGGTTCATGATCTTTTCCCCCTGCAGGATCAGGATGAGTGGCTTCTTTACCCTCTGGTCCAGTTTCAGCTGAAGGAGAGGTTGTGTTAGGCGCCACTGGTGGGTTTGAGAAACTGATTCCCAGATTCTCCATCAGTACCCTTAGATTAGTTGCTCTATCTGAGGGGGTGATGCAAACCCTTCTGGTTTTATTTCCCTGATTGATCTTGAGGGTGATTTGAAGAGACACTTTCTGCCTGGTATGATCACACGCAGGATTGTTGATGGTTTGATCTTGAACTTGGTGGAATGGATTCGAGTAGATGATCTTCAGAACTGATCTATGGATTGACCAGAACTTGTGTAGAATGCCAAGAGATCGTATGGTTTACCCACACAAACAATGACCTAATGGCGATTAAGCCTTGCAGAGAACCAACTCCTAGGCAAACAATGTTCAAAGATGAACAAAGGAATCACAGTTTGAAAGAGAGTATTTGATAACAAAAGTGATTGATTTTTATTCAGAATCGACACAGAGTATTTGTAGGAGAAGAAGGAATACAAAGCACTCTAAGGACTTGTGGAAAACAAGAAAGAAATCATAAAAATTAGAGTAGACCAAAGACTGAGTATGTGAAGAGTTTGGTTGGCTCTTTGACTTCATTTTCGACTGGGCTTGATTCTGGATCAGAATAAACCAAGCAAGAAATGGCTTTCTTCAGCCTTTGGGTCTGTGATCTCGTGACTGGGCCCTTAGAGAATAGAAATGGGTCTTGGTCTTCTTGGATCAATGGTTTGGCAAGAGAAGATGGGTCTGATCCATCCTTGGCCCAAAATGGTTGAAATTGGCTTGGTCCATTTTGGTGGTTAGGCTGCGTTTCAGCTTGTCCAAAACCAGCTGGAGTGTCACTCTTAATCAGCTCAGCTCCTGGTAGTGAAGTATCACTGAGCTGGTTCAGCTCGTCCACACTCTCATCCAGCTCGTCCACACTCTCATCCAGCTCAATCAGCTCATCCAAACGCGTCTGGTTCTCCTTAGATAGCCTGTTCTGGTCCAATTCAGCTCCTGGTCTAGCCATGGTTGCATCATCCCCTCCTCCTTTAAAAGGATTTGACCTCAAATCCAAATGATCTGCATGAAAGGGGATCAAGTCAGCAACATTGAAGGTTGGACTGATTGGATACTTACCTTGTAGATCAATCTTGTAAGCATTGTTGTTGATTTTCTCCAATACTTTGAATGGACCATCCGTCCTTGGTAGCAACTTAGACCTTCTTTCAGCTGGAAATCTTTCTTTCCTCAAATGTATAGTCACCAAATCTCCTGGTTCTAGCACAACCTCTCTTCTTCCTTTGTTTGCGTGCTTTGCATACTCCTTGGTCCTTTCTTCAATGTTCTTTTTGACCTGCTCATGCAAAGACACAACATACTCGGCCTTGGCTTTGCCATCAAGATTAGCTTGTTCATTGAGAGGTAAGGGCAGTAAATCAAGAGGGGTTAACGGATTAAACCCATAGACAACCTGAAAAGGAGAATGCTTAGTAGCACGATGTACAGAATGATTGTATGCAAACTCAACATGTGGAAGACAATCTTCCCAAGTTTTAATGTTCTTTTTAATCACAGCACGCAAGAGAGTAGCTAAAGTCCTATTGACCACTTCTGTTTGTCCATCAGTTTGTGGATGACAAGTAGTAGAAAACATCAGTTTAGTGCCTAATTTAGACCACAGGGTCTTCCAGAAATGACTCAAGAACTTGGTGTCCCTATCTGACACAATAGTTCTAGGCAAACCATGCAATCTAACTACTTCTTTAAAGAACAAATCAGCAATGTTGAGAGCATTATCAGTTTTGTGACAAGCAATGAAGTGAGCCATTTTAGAGAATCTATCAACAACCACAAAGATAGAATCTCTTCCTCTACGGGTCCTGGGCAAACCAAGTACAAAATCCATAGATATATCAACCCAAGGAGCATCAGGAATGGGAAGAGGAGTGTACAAACCTTGAGTTCGAGCCTTAGATTTGGCCTGAGTGCAAGTAATACACCTACTGCATATTCTTTCCACATCTTTCTTCATATTTGGCCAGTAGAAGTGTTCCTTCAAGATGCTGTAGGTCTTGGCTACACCAAAGTGTCCCATAAGTCCTCCTCCATGTGACTCCCTGAGATATAATTCCCTCAAAGAACAGTTAGGCACACACAAACGATTTTCAAAGAATAGGAATCCATCTGCAATGTAGAACTTGCCACTGGAATGCTTTTCACTATCCTTAAAGAAATCTTTAAAATCAGCATCATCAGCATAGTAATTCTTGATCTGATCAAAACCCAATAGTTTTGTTTCCATGGAAGTTAACAGGGCATACCTTCTGGATAGTGCATCAGCCACTATATTCTCTTTACCTTGTTTGTAGTGAATCACATAAGGAAAGGTCTCAAGAAACTCTACCCACTTGGCATGTCGTTTGTTCAGTTTGTGCTGGCCCTTCAGATGCTTGAGAGATTCATGATCAGTATGGATCACAAACTGCTTTGGCCAAAGGTAATGTTGCCATGTCTCTAGAGCTCGGATCAAGGCATATGATGCGTTAGTAGCCATCGCAGCCACTCTGCACAGTGTGACTCCTCACAGGCCATCTCAGCCAAGTCGGAACCCCTCACACCGGCACGCACCCACTGCAGTGGTAGCCAACCCCAACCGTTTCTTCGACAATCCATTCCTGGATTAAATCGATCGGTTGTTGGTGAGGATCGAGTATCGAACCCCCCACCCTTTATCAGCGATCTGTTAGGAAAGCTGACAAAGGGTGGGGGGGTTCGATACTCGATCCTCACCAACAACCGATCGATTTAATCCAGGAATGGATTGTCGAAGAAACGGTTGGGGTTGGCTACCACTGCAGTGGGTGCGTGCCGGTGTGAGGGGTTCCGACTTGGCTGAGATGGCCTGTGAGGAGTCACACTGTGCAGAGTGGCTGCGATGGCTGCTAACGCATCATAAAAGTTAACTTTTATGATGCGTTAGTAGCCATCGCAGCCACCCTGCACAGTGTGACTCCTCACAGGCCATCTCAGCCAAGTCGGAATCGGCCACACTGGCACGCACCCACTGCAGTGGTAATCAACTCCAACCCGTCCTCGATCAATCCGTCGGGATTAATTCGATGGGTTGTTGGTGAGGATCGAGTATCGAACCCCCCACCCTTTATCAGCGATCTGTTAGGAAAGCTGACAACCAGTTGAGCTGCAGCTCAATTGGTTGTCAGCTTTCCTAACAGATCGCTGATAAAGGGTGGGGGGTTCGATACTCGATCCTCACCAACAACCCATCGAATTAATCCCGACGGATTGATCGAGGACGGGTTGGAGTTGATTACCACTGCAGTGGGTGCGTGCCAGTGTGGCCGATTCCGACTTGGCTGAGATGGCCTGTGAGGAGTCACACTGTGCAGGGTGGCTGCGATGGCTACTAACGCATCAGGGGGCTTGAGACAGATCCTTCAAGCTATCCCAACTTTTCTCATCATAGAAGCCTCTTGATTCCAAGAACTTCACATCTCTAGAGACCATAACCTTTCTTGTTTCTGGAACATAGCATTTGTAGCCTTTCTGGTTTGGTGAATACCCAATGAAGATGGCTTTGACACTTTTAGCTTCAAGCTTGTTTCTTAGTTCACCTGGTATCAAGACAAAGCACACACACCCAAACACACGCAAATGGTCAATAGATGGATATGTCTTGTTTAGTACCTCATAAGGAGAGACATCTTGGAGGATCTTAGTAGGAATTCTGTTGATTAAGTAGCAAGCAGTGATCACAGCATCCCCCCAAAACCTTTTGGGAACATTGGTGTGAAACATCATGCTTCTGGCCACCTCCATTAGATGTCGATTCTTCCTTTCAGCTACACCATTTTGCTGTGGAGTATAAGGGCAGCTTGTCTGGTGAATAATCCCATGTTTGTTGAGATGTGCTTTGAAAACATTACTGCTGTACTCCCCCCATTGTCTGATCTAAGAATTTTGATCTTAACATTGAAATGGTTAGTTATGTAGTTTTGAAAGTTTATAAAGGCTTCTAACACCCTATCCTTTTATTGAAGCAAGGTTAACCAAGTGTATTTCGATTTCTCATCTATAAAAGTCACAAAATACTTATGGTTTTCTCTAGATAAACAGGGTGCAGTCCAAACATCAGAGTGAATGAGATCAAAGCAACTTTCATACATGGTTACTGATTTAGGGAAAACAGATTTGAAATGTTTGCCAAGAATACAAGCCTCACAACTATCATTCTTAAATGAAATACTAGGCAACATCAAGCTCAGTGCACTTGAGTGAGAGTGTCCTAGTCTAGCATGCCACATTGCATCTTTAGGTAAAACAGGAGATGAACTAAAAGCATAAGATAAATCAGACAAGCATTTGGTGTCTTCAAGCAGATACAAGCCCTCCTTGGTCACACCTTTGCCAAGTAAACTACTGGTCTCAATATCCTGAAAGTAGACATCATTAGGACTAAAAACAGCAAGGCAATTCAGATCACTGGTAGCCTTTTTAACAGATAACAAATTTGAAGTGAATGTAGGCATGTAAAATGCCTTTGAATCTTTGTTAAACAGTTTCAATTCCCTATACCTTTAGTGGGTACTTTCTCACCATTAGCTATCATCACATTACCTAAGGCAGGTCCTATGTTACTAATTAGACTAGCATCACTAATCATGTGGTGAGAAGCCCCTGAATCTACAACTAGTGGTTTAGGATTCTGACCAGTAGTGTGTAATGCATTTAAGGAGGTTCCAAGAACAATACCAGAGTTCTCCTTGAGGGCTTTGATGAGAGCATCAAGGTCTGACCTCTTGATAGTCTCATCCTGAGTGGTCCTCAAGGTAGACAGAACACTTGTCGTCATGGCTTTGGCTTCACCAGCTGCATTTGAGCCAACATGAGAGCGCATGGTTGAGCACATAGATGGTGTAGATGGTTCTGGTGTGTCCGAGGAGAAGTGTGCTCTTGCATCCATGTACTGACTCCTTGGCTCCTTGAACTTGGCAGGTTTGAGATGAGGATGAAGGATCCAGCACTTGTCCTTCATGTGGCCTTTCTTCTTGCAATGATCACATACCCACACCTTCCTATCATCCTGCTTGTAGTATCCCTTGTTAGCTACTGCTACTTCCACCCTGTGTGCCATGGTGAGCTCTCCCTTCCCTTCAAGCAAACCCACTGACCCTTGTTTCCCTCTGGATTTGAGCACACACTTCATCCAGGGATGGTAGCTTCTCAGCTCTGAGTATGTGCTTAATCAAATCATTATAGCAAGGGTTAAGGGTCAGGAGCAGTCCAAAGACCTTGTCTTGCTCACGCCTTTCATTTAACACCACTGGATCAGTTGAACTCGGTCTGAGCATTTCAAACTCAGCCCACAGTGACCTGAACTTCCCAAAGAACTGATTGAAGTCCATGTCTTCTTGCTTGAGAGAGTTGATGGCTCTCTTCACTTCAAAGACTCTGCTAAGGTTGGAGACATTCCCATACACCTTATACAGAGTATCCCATAGTTCCTTAGAGGTTTCACAGTAGGAATAGGCCTCTAGGATACTTGGGTCTAGAGAGTTTTGGATGGCTGACAGCACCAGAAAGTCTTCTTGAACCCATTTGGTTTCATCAACAGCTACAACCTCTTGGCCATCTTCACCTTGTGTTACCAGCTTTGGGGCTTGACCTTCTGTCACATGACTCCATAAGCCACGACCTCCAAGGGCAGTCTTCACAAGTCTTGACCAGAGAAGGTAGTTTAACCCTTTCAAGGTTACTGGAACCACAACAGCCTTGTTTTGCTCCATCTTAGATGCTATGGACCGTTGGGTAATAGAGTGCTTCTGAAAAAATTGAGAGTTTGGCAAACTGGAAATGAAAGACTCTCAAGAACAACTTGTATACTCCAGGAATCTGAATGATATACCCAAAGAAACAAGAGCAAATGATAGAACTCGACAGAAACAGAGGAAAACAGAGGAAAAACAGAGGAAAACAGAGGAACAACAGAGGAAAAAAAGAGGACCCTTGCTATTATCCACTGGA
>CAJHQP010009848.1:0-20767 GCA_905132765.1 Moricandia arvensis
CTTTTGAACGCATAGGCTGAGAGGTTTGCTGAACAGCTTCATTGGCCCTTGCTTAGTTAAATCTTAATGGTGGCCTGAGGTATGGGTGAAGAATCCAGCACTGGTTCTTCATGTGACCACTCTTCTTGCAATGCCACAAGTGATGTGATCATGGACCGGATCACTAAGGAGAACAAGGAGAGTCTAGATGAACCACATGAAGCCACATTGCACCAGCAACCTGGTGATGATACTCTAGCCATTCCTGAAGGTCCCATGACTTGTTCCAGAGTGAAGAAGCTTAAAGAGAATTTTGTTGGATTACTCACTTCACATCCACAACAAGAAAGTCTTGGACAAGGTCTGATCCGAGATGTCTTGATCACCATTCAAGCCATCTCTACATCAAGTTGAGTTAGTGTCTAGGCAAGACATGGGGTGCGTGCTCTTTTCCTTGCTTTTGGTTTTGTCCCACGAGGTTTTCCGGAGGAAGGTTTTTAACGCGGCCACAACTTGTCTTCACATCACTTAGGCCTTCTCTCGGTCCAAGACTAAAGAAGTTACATTTTATTTCATTTTAAAGCTTATGTTAAACTTAAACTATAGTTTCCTTTTTACTTATTTCCGAAACCCTAGAGAGCATGTTCTCTGGTTTCTCCTTATTTAAACGGGTCTCTAAACCCTATTGTAGTCAAGCATCTTTTAGTCAACGAGTTTTCTTTCTCTTTGACGGCTCTCTCTCTAGAATAGTTGTCGAGTTTCTTCTGGTGTGTAGTATCGAGGAACCTAAGGGTGTTAGCTTGGTGTGTTATATCCGAGTTAATCATCTAGGAGTATCAAGAGATCTTATCATCCCTCTTGTGTCACCAATCGATCCACAACCTTGAAGAACTTGAGTCTCTGATTCGTTCTTGCAAGGATCTATCCATCCCCATCAACCAAAGAGCATCCTAGGGACGCATCAAGTGGTATTAGAGCAACTTTGGTTGGGAAGTACTCGTTTTCTCTCTTGTTCTTTTTGTTTCATCCGTGTTTCATCTCTATCATCTTGAATAAGCAGTAGAACTAATCTGTGTAGGGCTGCTCGAGTTTCATAAAAGATTAGACAAGGGTTTAAACTTTTCCCTTTTTGCTTTGTGGAAACCCTAGAGAGAGAAAGTCTAGCCGCATAAGTCTTTGCTTTTTAGATCACTTTGTTTCATCTGTTAATCTTGTTAATCACCTTGAACACGAGTAGATTAAGGTTGTTAGGGTGCTAGAAAACCTTAAAGAAGATTAGACAAAGTTTAAAGGATTTTTCCTTTTTGCTTGGTAGGCGGAAACCCTATTCTTTTTTACCTAGCCGATTTTTTTCCTTTTTGCTTTTGTCTTGCAAAACAAGCTTGATTTTTTGTTCTCCTTTTTCCTTTTTGCTTGTCTTGTTACCTAGAAACCTTTTACTAGTTATATTGTTTACGTTTGTGCAGGAAGCATGGGATCAGAGTCTGAAGAAGAAGCTGCACTCGTCAGGAAGAACAAGCTTCTCATGGAGGCTATGTCGACTCAACTTAATCAGAACATGGTGGCAACCATGACCGAGATGATGAGGACCAACCTCAATGACATACGGAGAGAGCTCAGAGAAGACATCAGGAGAGCTACTAGTCAAGTTCCAAACCGAGAGATTAGGAGAGAAGAGAGACCTCATGCAACTCGCCAAGAGCATGCTGGTTATGAGGAGACTGACAATGAGTATGAACACCTCAGTTCATCCTCAAGACAAAGCCAAAGAAGACATAGGTGTGTCCAAGAAATAAGGATGAACCAGGGAGATGATCTTGCTGGTTTGAAGATAAAGATACCCCCATTCCATGGCAAAGCTGATCCGGATACCTACCTTTAGTGGGAGAAGAAGATTGAGTTAGTCTTTCAGTGTGAGCAGTACACAAACCACAAGAAGATTCAGATTGCTGCCACTGAGTTCTATGACTATGCTCTAAGTTGGTGGGATCAGTACATCACAACTCGTAGGAGGAATGGAGAAGAACCAGTAGAGACTTGGACAGAGATGAAGTCTATCATGCGCAAGAGGTTTGTTCCAAGTCATTACCACAGAGACTTGCACCACCGGCTCAGGAAACTTACCCAAGGTTCAAGATCAGTGGAGGAGTATTACCAGGAGATGGAGTTGCTCATGCTAAGAGCTAGCATACCAGAAGATAGAGAAGCAACCATGTCAAGGTTCCTATGTGGTTTAAACCGAGAGATACAAGACAATGTTGAGATGCAACATTATGTGGAGCTTGAAGAGATGCTACACAAGGCTATTCTTGTGGAGCAACAGCTCAAGAGGAAGGGACATTCACGCAACCACTATGGCTCTAACCGGTTACACAACACTAGGGAAGAGAAGTCACCTTACCCTAAGGAGTCTAAACCGTTCCAGAAGGACAACAAGTCCTATCCAAGAGAAGAAACCAAACCAAGCAGTGCTCTTGACAAGGGAAAAGGCAAGGTTGAAGCTTCTAGATCCAGAGCTCGTGATGTCAAGTGTTTCAAGTGCCAAGGAAGAGGTCATTATGCCAATGAATGTACCAACAAGAGAGTCATGATCTTGCTGGAAGATGGAGAGTATGCCTCAGAAGATGACAACACTGACTCTGACCAAGAAGAAAGTGAAGAGGAACATGAAGAAGGACCAGTCCAGGGAAAGCTTTTAGTAGCTAGAAGGCTTCTAAGCTTGAAAAACAAGGCTGAGGAGCTAGAGCAACGTGAGAACCTATTCTACACCCGGTGCTTGGTCCAAGGAAAAGTGTGCAGCCTCATTGTTGATGGAGGCAGTTGTGTGAATGCTGCGAGTGAAACTATGGTCAAGAAGTTGGGATTGAAGGTTCAGAAGCATCCCAAACCTTACCGGCTACAATGGCTGAATGAAGAAGGCACCATGAAGGTTTCAAGTCAAGTGCTCATTCCTTTAACCATAGGGAGATATGAAGATGAAGTCATGTGTGATGTGTTGCCTATGGAAGCTGGTCACATACTTCTTGGAAGACCTTGGCAATCTGATCGGCGAGTTATCCATGATGGCTTCACCAACAAGCACTCCTTTGAGTTCAAGGGACGCAAGACCACCCTGGTTCCCTTGACACCTAAGGAAGTTCAACAAGATCAGATTCAACTCCAAAAGAAGAAGGAGATTGATCTAAAACCGGCGGGAACTAAGCAGCCAAACTTCTATGCTAACATGGGTGATATCAAAAGAACTCTCTACTCTAAACAATCTGCTATTTTACTTGTGTTTACAGAAACTCTTTTGAACTTAACACATTCTACACCGGTGTTTCAAGATGTATTTCCAGAAGACAATTCCATTGGTTTACCACCTTTGAGAGGGATTGAGCACCAGATAGACTAAGGAGAACAAGGAGAGTCTAGATGAACCACATGAAGCCACATTGCACCAGCAACCTGGTGATGATGCTCTAGCCATTCCTGAAGGTCCCATGACTCGTTCCAGAGTCAAGAAGCTTAAAGAGAATGTTGTTGGATTACTCACTTCACATCCACAACAAGAAAGTCTTGGACAAGGTCTGATCCGAGATGTCTTGATCACCATTCAAGCCATCTCTACATCAAGCTGAGTTAGTGTCTAGGCAAGACATGGGGTGCGTGCTCTTTTCCTTGCTTTTGGTTTTGTCCCACGAGGCTTTCCGGAGGAAGGTTTTTAACGAGGCCACAACATGTCTTCACATCACTTAGGCCCTCTCTCGGTCCAAGACTAAAGAAGTTACATTTTATTTCATTTTAAAGCTTATGTTAAACTTAAACTATAGTTTCCTTTTTACTTATTTCCGAAACCATAGAGAGCATGTTCTCTGGTTTCTCCTTATTTAAACGGGTCTCTAAACCCTATTGTAGTCAAGCATCTTTTAATCAACGAGTTTTCTTTCTCCTTGACGGCTCTCTCTCTAGAATAGTTGTCGAGTTTCTTCTGGTGTGTAGTATCCAGGAACCTAAGGGTGTTAGCTTGGTGTGTTATATCCGAGTTAATCATCTAGGAGTATCAAGAGATCTTATCATCCCTCTGTGTCACCAATCGATCCACAACCTTGAAGAACCTGAGTCTCTGATTCGTTCTTGCAAGGATCTATCCAACCCCATCAACCAAAGAGCATCCTAGTGACGCATCAACAAGTGTTGAGATGAAGCAAGAATTATTGACATGAAAGTGTTGGTTAAAGTCCGTATCTTCCTGGTTCAAGCAGTTGATAGCCTTCTTTACTTCAAAGACCCTACTGAGGTTGGATATTTATATAACTTCTGAAGGGTATCCCACAACTCCTTTGCGGTTTCACAGTATGTGTAGGCCTCCATTATGGGACCATCAAGTGACCTCTTGATGATAGACACCACCATAAAGTCCTCTTGACTCCATTTGCCTTCATCTGCCACCACAATCTCCTTGACATCTTCTCCTTGGATGGTTTGTTTTGGCGCCTCATATGAAGTGATATGGGACCATAAACCTCTTCCATCAAGGGCATTCTTTATCAAACTTGACCAGAGAAGGTAGTTCACCCCTTTTAGAGTGACTTGAATTACCACTGCCTTGTTTTGCTCCATTTCGTAAAGCTAGGGACCAGTGAGTAATAGGATGTATCCAAGAGTTTTTGAGAAGAAAAAATAGTTTCTGGATACTAAAGTAACCAGGAATCAGAAAGAAACAAGTTAACTCTGTTTATCTTGTGAAAAGAAGATGAAAAATGAGGAAGTACAATTGATGAACTCGGAAGAACAAAGCTAATATCCACTGGATAAAAGAATGTTCTTCAAGAGAATCAAGAACTGATCGGATGAAAAGAAAGAGTGAAGTGAGTAGAGTAGATTTTCGGAAGAAAAATAGGTTTAGGAGCTTTAAGGCTCTAATAACATGTAAGTTTGATGATGAACAGAGTGAAGAACAATGAAGAACAGGTGAGAGAGAATGAGTTTGATTCGAAATAGAAAGGAGAGAGAGTAGGGTAAGTGTTTATTCGACAAAGAGAATAAGAGAGAGAAGGAGTTTCTTTCCTTGGATTAAACTGAACTCCATACAACTGAATAAATAAGCAAAGAAAGGTAAGAAAGAAAACAATAGAATAATGGGGTCTGGCCAAGGGAAAGCGACTTGTCCTGAACAGCCAGCATCCCTAAATAGAACATGTGACTTTTACTATTTTAAATATCTCCACTTGCCTGAGCTCCCAACGGATCCCTTGACCATTCAAACCAGTTTGAAAGTCGATTTGAATTAAGTTCCTTGTCTTCCAAGCCAAGCTAGGTTAGAGTTGCTTGCTTGGGCGCCAAGGAGTTTTACGGACAGACTTGCTTCACAAGTCTTTCACGGATCACTCCCACTAGACCATGTTCTTCTCTTCTCTTGGTCTCTTCTTGTTATTATGTCCTCATGTCAATACACCAACTGAAGAATCCAATGGGGATTTTGAAAATGAAGATGTTGAGGTTACTCACTTTGATCCCGAAGGGGGAATCACAATGAACCACAAGAAGGTTCAGTACCTCATGATCAAGATGAGCAACAAGAAGGATAAGTGTTAAGTGGGGATCAACATACGGCTGGTGAGGAAACACCAAATGAGAAAAATGTTCAACCTCTAAGATGGAGCACTAGGATCAGGCATTCACCTTCCAATTGGGTCAACACACGAGCCTACTTCAACTCCCAAGCAGTAGCTCATCATACTCAAGCAGTGTGTTCTCTAGCTCAGTATCCCAAGGAGCATGTAGTGTTCATTGGAGAGTTGGACCAAGAATACATCCCAAGGTCTTATAAAGAAGCTATGGAACACAAGTAGTGGAGATACTCAGTGGGGAATGAAACCAATGCCATGATTGTAAATGACACATGGTATGAAGTGGAGCTTCCAAAAGGCAAGAAGGCAGTGACAAGCAGATGGATCTTCACAATCAAATACAATGCTGATGGTACTGTGGAGAGGCGCAAGATAAGACTTGTTGCAAGAGGGTTTACTCAGATTTATGGAGAAGACTATATGGACACCTTTGCACCAATTGCTAAACTTCACACTATAAGGATCATTCTCTCCTTGGCTGTCAACTTGGAGTGGGATCTATGGCAGATGGATGAGAAGAATGCCTTCCTACAAGGAGAACTTGAAGATGAAGTTTACATGAGACCACCTCCTGGTTTAGAGCATCTTGTCAAGCCTGGAAATGTCCTTAGACTGAAGAAAGCCATCTATGGGTTGAAGCTATCGCCAAAGGCCTGGTATCACAAGCTCAGTACCACCCTCAATGGAAGAGGATTTGTGAAATCTGAAGCTAATCACACACTCTTCACTCTCACAAGTTCACAAGGAATTGTGGTGATACTAGTGTATGTGGATGATATCATCATCACTGGCAGTGACAAGGAAGGTATCTGTGAGTTTTAGAGATTTAGGGGGAGATTAAATGAAGAATATCAAGAACTGATGAAGAACAAGAGAGAGAGTGAAGAGAGAACTCGTGAGAGAGGAGAGAGAGAGCAACAAATAAAATAAAAGAGAAATGTTTTCCTTGCTGATTTAGTTGGTCCAAGAGTTACATAAATAGGCACAAGAGAAGACAATAAGAAATGAATAAACAAATGAACTCTGAATGGTCTCTGATATGGGTCAGGGCACGTTCAGCTTGGACAGAAAGGGACAGCTCCCTTATGTGTCTCTTCCTTGGCCAGACATGTGACTTTGGTTTGTCACCACACTCCAACGGCTCCAGCCACTTGCTTCCCCTTATTTATTTTTATTCAGAGCCTAAGGAGACCAGAAGAAGTTATTTAAATCCGTCCTCAACCCTAACTTGCCTTCCACGCCACTCTTAGGTCGAGCTGTACGGACAGACTTGCCTCCTAAGCTAACTTGAACTTCGGCCATTTCCTTATTTATTCTTGCTTCATCTCAACACTCCTCCTCAAGCTTGACCATGTGGAACAAGTCAAGCTTGGAAGATATGAAGCATTCCCTCATTAAAACCTTAACTAGGTAAAACCCAATGGGAGAAAATCCAAGTCAAGGAAAAAGAGTAGAATACTTCATAGAGGAGAGATTAGTGAGATGAGAGATTCATGAGTTCAAGTTTTGAATGGATGAACTCACAGACCTTTGTGCTTGCTGCCTTGGTGAAGATGTCAGCTAGTTGATCTTCACTTCTAGTGAGCAAGGCAATATAATCTTCTGCTTCACAACTTGTCTAACCTTGTGACAATCCACTTCAATGTGTTTGGTCCTCTCATGAAACACATTGTTGGATGCTATGTGAATTGTTGCTTGATTATCACAGTGCATGGTGATTGGAGTTGTGGTCTCAATTCCTAAGTCTCTAAGTAGATTCCTGATCCAAATGAGCTCACTTGTAAGCTTCCTCATAGCCATATATTCAGCTTATGCACTTGAACATGACACAATATTCTGCTTTTTGCTTTTCCAAGTTACTAAGTTGCCACCAATGAAAGTGCAATAGCTGGTTGTGGACTTCTTGTCTACTCTATCTCCATCCCAATCTGCATCACAATACACAACAATCTCAGTACTTTGGTTGCTGTTAACCTGAAGTGATAAACCATCTCACTAAAGGTTAATGTGCATAGGCAAAACCTACTTAAAGACTGATCAAGGTCTAAGGTAGGTCCAGAAGCTTATGTTGAGCTAGAAGAAGGTTTAGAAGGGGTTTACTATGAAGGAAGAAGGCTTGGGTGAAGTTTGGGAGCAATTGGGTCGATGTGCAAAGTTAGGGTTTCTGTACCGTATGACCGTACGGACTGTACGGACCGTACGGACTGTACGGACCGTACGGACGGGGTCGCCCCATAAACTTGATATTCCACCAAAAGAAGACATTTTGGGTTTGTGAAAAAAATAGGGCAAAAGTGTACGGACTAAACCCTAAATCCGTACACCCCCCATGGCACTACCTTGCATCCCAAGTCAAGAAGAAGCTTAAAAGAAGAAGATAGGGTTCCAGATGGTTTGTGGAAGAAGAAGGGATCAAATGGCATCTTGGGAAGGGATCTGCGAGATGCTCCTTGCTGTGACCGTTTGTGGATAAGGTTTAGGCCTTTACAGGCTGGAAAGGAAGGGAAGCTTGACTATGAACCTAGACTGATCATTCCGAGACCTTAGTGACCGATTCTCAGACTAGTTAACCCTTGGCGAGCCAGGCTGTCCCAACTCGTGTGAAGCACCTGGTTCAATCATTTCAAATCACCCTTTGACTCCACATGCTTGATATGATATTTTGTAAACCCTAGACTAGCTCATTTATCTATTTATACTCTTGTAATGTCGAGTTGAATAATCAAGTTGAGAGCTTATCCTCTTCATAGTCTCTTAGTCTCTAATACTCTCTATTCTCTAATCTCTGTTTCCTTAGTCTCATAATCTATCATATACTCTCTTAGTCTCTCAAATCTTCTAGCTCTGCATAAGCTTTTGGACCTTCCTTAGACCTTGATCAGTCTCTAAGTAGGTTTTGCCCAAGCTTTGCACATTAACCTTTGGTGAGATGGTTTATCACTTCAGGTTAACACTCCCCCTCAAGCTTGACTCTATAGATCCTGAGTCAAGCTTGGAACCCTGAATTCCCTCCTCATTAAAATCTTACCAAAGAAAACTCCTTAGGGATAAAACCTTGGCAAGGAAAAAGAGTAATATCCTTCAAGGCCTAAGGATTGGCCATTGAGCCTTTGTTCCTTAGAACCAGTGTGGTTGGACACAAAGGACTCTGGATCGTGGCCTAAAGTCTTGCAGCCAACAACACAAGGCTTGAACACACATAGAACTCGGCTTAACCTCTTCATAGACCCGGTTTGGGTCTCCCCCTCTCAACTGACTTCAAGGCCACCTTAGAGAAGCTAGGAAACGACCATGATCATCTTCCGTGAGGCTCAAGCACGGGTAATGGTACCTGATAAATTATCCCAAAGGTGCATCAGTACTTATCAAGAATATACACAAGAATAAGAAACTTAGGCAAGGCTCAAAGTTTAAACAAAACCAGAGATTCTAGCAACTTAGACAATCTTCTAAATGAAGCCATAAATCAATGATGGTTTCAACTAAGGCTCAAGCACTAGAACTTATTCCATTTAACCATAACAATCATAAACAGTCTATTCAAGCATTTTAAGAACCATTTCGAGATTCAAGAAGAAATGATGAATGACTTGTAATAGATTAAGTTCAAGTTACTTCCCTTTTTGTTTGGATGAGGAGTGACTGCTTAGATGGGAGGTTGTGTGGAACCCTTAGATTCAGTTTTCAATCACCTCACCACAGAGGCCGCATTGAACAGAGCTTTCATGGACACACAACCAAGACTGCTCTGAACAGCCTCTTTGCTTAGACATGCCACTGCCTAGACCCGGTTGGATGATCCTTTGTTGAAGTCCTTTCAAGGCTTGATATTGGACCATGGATCATGTATATTCAGACTCCCCTCAAGCTTAACTCTGAGACTGTGGGAGGCGCTAAGCTTGTGAGTTGAGTGTATACAGTTCCATGGTCCTAAGGAACCATCAGTCTTTACAAGACTTGATGTCCTAACCCTTGTGAGTTTTGGCTCTCTTCGTTATACCAGGAACAAATGGTGTTTGAATCACCTTAAGAGCCCTCACAAGGTAGTCTCTCATTGTATAATATCCCATTCTACACTTTTTGTAGACTCTGAGACTGACACGTCCAAGTGGTATCATACAATGGCATCAACCTCTCATTGCTTACTCAATCACACTACACTTCCTGTAGTTTGTGGACTGACTCGTCCAGTGTTGGTATGCAATGGCATTAGACCACTATCTTGTCACTTTGGTTTGTCACTGTAACACTCCTTGTGTACCTAACATCACCACAACTCAATGCAAGATTAGATCATCCATTGGGACCAAACCAAGATCACACATCCGGTTTGATCACCAATGCCTCAACAAGCTATGATCTTGAAACAAGCTAATCACAAAAATAAGTTCAAGCACTTTTCAATCACTAAAGTGTAATGTATGCTTTCAACAATACACTGACACTTTAGGCTTTAATTTTATGCAGCAATAGATGTATGCAACAACTTAATAATACTATATGAATGCAATAAGTTCAATCCGAGAGCAACAAGGGACTATTCACACCAGTTCAAATCAAAACCAATGATCAAGCAACCTAGACAGCTTCTAAATGATGCAAGACAAACATTGATGGATTAAACAAAGGCATTAGAACCAGCATGCATCCGGATTGAACTTAGACAGAATGAGACATGCTTATGGAAAAACAGATTATCAAAACCATGATGCAAGAGCTTAAACAAACTTGTAAATGCTTCAGGACATCTATGATGGATAAGCTATGGAAAAAGCGACCAGGAACACACTATAATGCAATGAACAAGCCAGGAGATCCTGGGATACAAACACCACTTAATACACAACTAAACAAAGACACAAGCTCTTATTAAGGGCTTAGGAGGTTTGCTTACAACCCAAGGAATCTGAGCTGATTCCTTGAACCTCCATGGACACGGCTCATCTGAACTTCGCAGGTTTGAGATGTGGGTTAGCACCCAACACCTCTCCTTGGTGTGTCCATCCCTTCTGCAATGCTCGCACTTGAGACCCCTCTTGTCCTCCCTCTTGTAGGCCGCCTTGTGGGACTCAAGAACTGCTTCATCTTGTGATGCAAGGAGAGGACTCTCCTTTGCTTCAAACAACCCGTGTGAACCTTCCTCCTTTTGGACTTGGGAACACACCTCTTCAAGCGTGGGAAGCTTCTCAGACCTTAGGATACCCAACAATCTCAGTACTCTGGTTGCAGCCTAACCAAACTCCTTCTCCTGGTGCCTCTCTTAGGTATCTCAAGATCCTCTCCACCATATTCCGATGGTGTTTCTTTGGTGCTTGCATATGTTGGCTGACTTGATTCACTGCAAAACACACGTCTGGCCTTGTGATGATAAGATAGATGAGCTTTCCAACCATCCTCCTATATCTCTTGACATCTTCATATGGTTTGTTCTCTATCTCCTCGTCACATAAGACTTTGTACCCATCTTCTAGTGTAGTTTTGGCTGCTCTTCCGCCTAAGTCACCTTCCTCACTCAACAAATCAAGTGTGTACTTCCTTTGAGACAGAAACAGCCCCTCTTTAGATCGGCATATCTCAACCCCAAGGAAGTACTTTAACTCACCCACGTCTTTGATATCAAATGATGATTTAATAAAGACTTTAGTTGAGAGAATACCTTCTTTATCACTCCCAGTGATGATGATATCATCCACATATATAAGGATTACCACAATGCCTTGTGAGCTGGTGAGAGTGAAGAGAGTATGGTCAGCTTCTGATTTCACAAACCCTCTTCCATTGAGCGTGGTACTGAGCTTGTGGTACCAAGCCCTTGGTGATTACTTCAACCCATAAATAGCCTTCTTGTGTCTAAGGACATTTCCTGGTTTGACTAGGTGTTCTAGGCCCGGAGGTGGCTTCATGTAGACTTCATCCTCAAGTTCTCCTTGCAAGAAAGAATTCTTCACATCCATTTGCCATAGATCCCACTCCAAGTTTACTGCCAAAGATAAGATGATCCGTATTGTTTGAAGTTTTGCCACTGGTGCAAAGGTGTCAAGGTAATCTTCTCCATAAGTTTGGGTGAGTCCTCTTGCAACCAATCTAGTTTTGCACCTCTCCATAGTACCATCTGCATTGTATTTGATGGTGAAAATACACATGCTGGTCACTGCCTTCTTCCCTTTTGGAAGTTCAGCTTCATACCAAGTGTCATTGATGATCATGGCATTGGTTTAATTTCATACTGAGTCTCTCCACACCTTATGCTGCATAGCTTCTTCATAAGTTTTAGGTATCTATCCTTGGTCAAGTGTGCCAATATACACAACATGTTCTTGTGGGTATTGAGCTAGAGAACACACACCTCTAGTGGGATGAGCTACTGCTTGTGAATTGAAGTAGACTCTGGTATTGACCCAATTTGATGGAGGGTGCGTAACCCTGGTGCTTCTTCTCAATGGTTGGACATTGTCTTCAGTTGGTGTAGTCTCATCATCCGCAGATTGATCTCCACTCACCACTTCCTCTTCTTGGTCATGAGAGACTGAACTTTCTTCTTGTGGTTCAGTTTGATTCCCCCTTCATGATCAAGAGGAGGAACCTCAGCATTTCTATGTTCGGATTCCTCTGGTGATGAACTAGGCTGATCTTGTGTTGGCTAAGTCTCAACACTCCTTCCTGGTATACTGATTCCAATACTTTCCATTACCCTTCTCCAATTCTCAACTCTATCTGAGGTTGATTGAGATAAGTCTCTTACTTCTTCCCAACTCTTCTCATCATAGTAGGCTTTAGACTCAACAAACCTCACATCTCTAGAGATTAGAACCCTCTCCGTTTCTGGAGAATAACACTTGTATCCCTTTTGGTGAGTTGAATAACCAATAAACATGGCTCTGGTGCTTTTGGTTCTAACTTGTTCCTTTGCTCTCTTGGAAATAATACAAAACACAAGCACCCAAATACCCGAAGGTGATCTATAGATGGTCGATGTTTGTTTAGTACCTCATGTGGCGACTGGTCTTGTAGGACTTTGGTGGGAATTTTGTTGATTAAATAGCAGGCTATCATCACTGCATCTCCCCAAAACCTCTTTGGTACATTCATGTGGAACATCATGCTTCTGGCCACTTCCATAAGATGTCTATTCTTTCTCTCAGCCACACCATTTTGTTGTGGAGTATAGGGACAGCTTGTTTGATGGATCACTCCATGTTTGGCTAGGTGTTGTTTGAATGCATTGCTGGTGTATTCTTCTCCATTATCTGATCTCAAAAATTTTATCTTGGAATTGTAATTGTTAGAGACATAGGTTTGAAAGTTTATGAATGCATCTAACACCATATCTTTGATTGAAGCAATGTGATCCATGTGTACTTAGATTTTTCATCTATAAATGTCACAAAATACTTATGATGCTCTCTAGATGCACAAGGGGCAGTCCACACATCAAGATGAATTAAATCAAAGACATTTTCATAGATTGTACTAGATTTAGGAAAGACAGTTCTACAATTTTTTCCTAAGATGCAAGCTTCACAATCTTTTTTAAATGAAATACTAGGAAACATGATGTTTAAAGCACGAGAGTGAGGAGTCCTGAACTTCGGTGGCTTAAGATGTGGGTGAAGAATCCAACATCTGTCCTTGCCATGTCCCATCTTCTTGCAATGACCACAAACCCAAACCTTTTTGTCCTCAGGCTTGTAGTGGCTCTTGTTTGTAGTACCATCAGCTTGATTCACTAACGCAAGCTCTCCTTTCCCTCCAAAGAGGCCAACTGAACTTTTCTCCTTTTGGATTTGAGAGAACACCTTTTCTAAGGTTGGGAGCTTCTAGGCTCTAAGCAAATGCTTAATTACGTAATTGTAGTCGGGGTTCAAGGTGAGAAGTAAAGCAAACACCTTGTCTTTTTCACGCCGGTCATTCAAGACATTAGGATCCACAGTACATGGCCTCAGCATCTCCAACTCAGCCCATAAGGCTCTAAACTTCCCAAAATGCTGATTGAAATCCATGTCTTCTTGATGGAGTGAGTTAATAGTCCTCTTGAGTTCAAATACTCTGCTCAAGTGTGATATGTTGCCATACACCTTCTGGAGAGTGTTCCACAACTCTTTGGAAGTTTCACAGTAGGAGTAAGCTTCCATGATTGATGTCTCAAGGCTGCTTTGTATGATAGACAACACCATGAGGTCCTCCTGACCCCATTTGTCCTCGCCAGCCAACACCACTTCAGTACCATCCTCTCCTAGGATGGTCTTCTTTGATGGTTTGTCTTCTGGCACATAGGACCAGAGACCACGTCCTCCCAAGACTGTCTTGACAAGCCTTGACCATAAGAGATAGTTAGCTCCGTTGAGAGTAACTTGGATGTTTACTATGGTCTCATTGTGGTGCAAGTCTGGACCGACTCTTATTGCACACCACTAACTCTTCTTGAGCTCCTCTAGATCACTCCACACTGCTCTTGGTCTCTCCCCCTTTCACCCAACCTCTTGTTGGGTTAAGTGGTCGGATGACAAGATACTAACTCAGCCTTGGTTGCTTCTTCTTCTTGAATAAGCACCAAGTACTCTCCCTTCACAGATCATTGAATCTTCTCAATACTCCCCCTCAAGCTTGACCATGTGGAACAAGTCAAGCTTGGAAGGATTGCTTCATGATCTCTGAGTACAATCCATTACACCCTCACTTCTTATTCTTCTATCTTCATGGAATGCTAGTGTCTTCATCAACTCTCTACAACAACCTCAAACCCTGAAGCCGCATTGCTAGAGTAACCTTCTTCATGACACAGCCAAGACTACTCTGAACAGCCTCTTGTCTAGACACGCCACTACCTAAACCCGCATAGCTTCATCTTCATTCTCTTGTAATGGTAAGGACGAAACAGGTCTTGAACTTAGATCACCAGGTTGCTCACTCAAGTCCCCACCTCAAGCTTGAATTGCGTCTAGGTTCAAGCTTGAAAGTGAGCCTGAATGAGCATCCAAACCAGGAGCACACCACCCCAACAGCTGCGCTTAAATCATTGGTCCACCTCCATGTCTTCAACTCCAAGTACCCATGGATCACCGGCCTTCCTCATGACTTTGGTGGTGACCTTCTTCTTCTTGTGTGACTTGAACCGGTAGCTCAACGACCTTCATGGCCTGCACTTCTTATAACCGGCTACTACACCAAGAACCTTCCCATTGCTCCACACAATGGACCAAGTTTTCCTCTTGTTCCGGATTGATGCTGAACAAGTGACACTCTTTGTGAACCTGAAACAACACTCAAACTCCAAACAAGATAAGACACACTTGCATTGGGATCAAACCTTGAATAATCATCAAGTTTGATCACCAATGGCACAAGCTTTAAGATCCATCTAATGCAAGCTTACCATTCTCTAACTGCTATGGAAGAATTGATCAGGAACAATCACAAGCAATTAGGCAAAAAAACTCATGCCTTAAACGACCCTTAGACTCAAGTCTAGGTGTCTCAACCTTAAGGCATTAACAATGACAAAAGAATGCAAAAGCCTTAACCTATCCTATTCATGAGAGCAAGCCGGATTAGACACAACAATCTATCTTCCTAGCAAGACAACCATTTAGAATAGAGACTAAGCAACATTATAAATTCCAAATACCAGACCCAAATGCTTCACTTTAATCAGTTCTATTCATGTATGCAAGCAGATTCAGAACATACTATCTAGTATCATGACAAGCATCATTTCGAACTGGAGCAAGCATTTCAACAACTAAAACAACCAAACGAGTCTCTTTAAACACAACCTGGAACAGATTCTAAACTTTTTACATCTAGCAATCTTTAAACACATTCTCAGGTCTCAACACATCACATACACACATTTTCAGTTCATATAGTTCATAAAGGATCAAGCTTTAATCAAGGGAAAGAAGTTTCCTTACAATCAAGGAACTAGTGTTAGTTCCTTGAACCACCTTTGATACATGGACTGGATAAGAGCTATTGGTGTCGAGCCAACATCTCGTTCCTCCATGGAACTTCCCCTTGGACTCTCCATGTCAAAGACCCCACCTTTCTTCATACTTGAGTCGCCTCCATCAGTAACAAGGTGAAAGCTTTCACCTTTCTTCCTGATCTTTAAATAGGAACTGGCCTGGACTGTTTTGATGAAGGGGGGTAGCAAGTCCTCTCCATAACTTCTAGATCCAAGGCTCTTCTTTCTTCTGGACGGGTATGGGAGAGAATGGGTCTTCAAGAACACTTTCTGGTCTGCGGATGAACTCCTTCTTGTAGAGGTTGAACCGGCTGGAAAAGAAGTGTCTTTTGGGTTTGAAAGGACATAAGAGTGAGCTTAGATCTTTGCGGAAGCTAAGAACCAAGTTCTGATGAACCTGGCTTTGATACCATGTTAGATTTTCAGAGTAAGGACTCGTGTGTGTGAAGAACAGGATGAACAATCCCCTTTGGGGCAAGAGAGAACACGAAATGGTGTAGAGAGTGGATCTGGTTCACTTAGTGATTACTTGAACCAGAAATAGAGATTAGGAGATTAAGAGAGAGATTTGAGATATTAAGAAAGGGATAGATTAGAGAGAATATGGAATAAGAACAGTAAGCTTAATATTATGAAGTGGAGAGGCGAAATCCCCCTTACTCCCTTAAGGATTATATTTCGACCAGAGAGACATTATATAGAGAGAGATGGATACATTAGGGTTTACAAAATAATCAACAAAGCATGTGGAGTCAAAGGGAGGAGGGTCCTCGGTTTGAATTGTGTGGACAGAGATCTCCACTCGTTTTGGGACAGCCTGGAACCAGAGGAGCTCGCCTAAGGAAAGTTTGGCCGAGAATGAGCCAGCAAGGTCACTGAACCTATCCAGAGATCTGTCTAGGTTCATGCCCCTTCCTTTTGTGAGTGGATAATCTTTTGGATAAGGTTCTTCCTTTATGGAAAGTGGTCTGCTCTTCCTTTTGGCAGATGTTATATTCTCAGCATCTTTCTAAACGCCTAAGCCTCCCTTGGATCCCAAGTCTTTGCTTCTCCACTCTAAACCTTCTTAAAACTTGTTTTACAAGTCTTGTGCTTTCTTAGGGTTGTACGGCCATAGAGGATCAACCTGGTCCGTACACATTATGCCCTAAGTTTTCACAAGACCTAAAACCTCTTTTATGCTCAAATGGTCGAGTATATATGATTTGGGTCGAGTCTGGTCTGTACGGATCCGTACGGTCTGTACAGTCCGTACAGCCTTACGACCATCCGTACAACTCACCCAAATCTCGACCATATGATCTCTTCTCTTCACCAAAGCTTCCTAAGGTCCTTCTTGGTCTTCCTCAATGTGTTTCAGAAGTAAAGAAAACACCTTGTCTTGTTCACGCCGGTCATTCAAGACATTAGGATTCACGGTACATGGCGTCAGCATCTCCAGCTCAGCCCATAAGGCTCTAAACTTGCCAAAATCCTGATTGAAATCCATTTCTTCTTGATGGAGCGAGTTAAAAGTCCTCTTGACTTCAAATACATTGCTCAAGTTTGATATGTTGCCATACACATTCTGTAGAGTGTTCCACAACTCTTTGGAAGTTTCACAGTAGGAGTAAGCTTCTAAGATTGATGTCTCAAGGCTGTTCTGTATGATAGACAACACCATGAGGTCCTCCTGACCCCATTTATGCTCGCCAGCCAGCACCACTTCAGTACCATCCTCTCCTAGGATGGTCTTCTTTGATGGTTTGTCTTCTGTCACATAGGACCATAGACCTTGTCCTCCCAAGACTGTCTTGACAAGCCTTGACCATAAATATAGTTAGCTCCCTTGAGAGTAACTGGAATGTTTACTTTGGTATTTTTCATTTTTGGCAATTTCTAGAGCTGGAAATGAAGAATAGCTAAGAACAAGATGAACTTTGCCAAAAATAGAAAAGAAAACTCAGAGATTTGCGGAAGTTAGGTAGAAAAATGAAGAAGAATAGGTCTCAAGAGCATAAGTGCGCTTATACCATGTGCGTTTTAGAGATTAAGGGGAAGATTAAGTGAATAACATCAGGAACTGATGAAGAACAAGAGAGAAATTGAAGAGAGAGTTCGTGAGGGAGGAGAGAGAGAGCAACAAAGAGAATAGAAGGAGAAATATTTTCCATGCTGATTTAGTTGGTCCAAGAGTTACATAAATAGGCAGAATAGAAGACAATAAGAAATGAATAAACAAATGAACTCTGGATGGTCTCTGGTCTGGTCAGGGCACGCTCAACTTGGACAGAAAGGGAAAGCTCCCTTCTCTCTCTCTTCCTTGGCCAGACATGTGACTGGTTTGTCACCACACTCCAACGGCTCCAGCCACTTGCTTCCCCTTATTTAATTTATTTAGAGCCTACGGAGACCAGAAGAAGTTATTTAAATCCTGTTAACTTGAAGAGAGACAAATGATCTTATGAGAGATGAGATGGAGCAAAGGAAATGCTGTGTGAAGAGAACTTGTGCAACAAGAATGGAGAAGGCTGTGGGAAGCTTATCAGTGTGCAAGGATCTGTGAAACACATGGAGGAAGATCAAGGAGGACCTTAGGAAGCTTTGGTGAAGCGAGTAGATCATATGGTCGAGATTTGGGTGAGTTGTACATATGGCCGTACGGACTGTACGAACTGTACCGATCCGTATGTACCAGACTCGACCCAAATCATATATACTCAACCATTTGAGCATAAAAGAGGTTTTAGGGCTTGTGCAAACTTAGGGCACAATGTGTACGGACCAGGTTAATCCTCTATGGCCGTACAACCTTAAGAAAGCACAAGACTTATAAACCAAGCTTCAAGAAGGTTTAGGGTTGTGAGCAAATACTTGGAATCCAAGGGAGGTTTAGACGAGATGAAAAGATGCTGAGTATATTCCATCTGCCAAAGGAAGGGCAAGGATGCTTTCCAGAAAGGAAGAAAATATCCACAACCTTATCCACTCACCAAAGGAAGGAGCATGAACGTAGACACATCTCTGGATAGGTTCAGCGACCTTGCTGGCTCATTCTTGGCCAAGCTTCCCTTAGGCGAGCTCCTCTGGTTCCAGGCTTCCCTTAGGCGAGCTCCTCTGGTTCCAGGCTCTCCCAAAACGTGTGGAGAGCTCTGTCCACACAATTCAAACTGAGGAGCCTATTCCCTTTGACTCTGCATGCTTTGTTGATTATTTTGTGAACCCTAATATATTCATCTCTCTCTATATATTCACATCATTGTCGAGTGTAATCAGTAAGGGAGTAAGGGGGATTTTCCCTCTCCACTTCTATAAACAAAGCTTAGTGTTCTTGAATCAGTCTCTCTTAGTGTATCCCTTTCTTAATCTATCAAATCTCTGTAAACTCTCCTAATCTTTGTTTCTGGTTCAAGTAAACACTAAGTAGAACCAGATCCACTCTCTTCACCATTTCGTGTTCTCTCTTGCCCCAAAGGGGATTGTTTATCCTGTTCTTCACACACACGAGTCCATACTCTAAAAATCTAACATGGTATTAGAGCCAGGTTCATCAGAACTTGGTTCTTAGCTTCCGCAAAGATCTAAGCTCACTCTTATGTCCTTTCAAACCCAAAAGACACTTCTTTTCCAGCCGGTTCAACCTCTACAAGAAGGAGTTCATCCGCAGACCAGAAAGTGTTCTTGAAGACCCATTCTCTCCCATACCCGTCCAGAAGAAAGAAGAGCCTTGGATCTAGAAGTTATGGAGAGGACTTGCTACCCCCCTTCATCAAAACAGTCCAGGCCAGTTCCTATTTAAAGATCAGGAAGAAAGGTGAAAGCTTTCACCTTGTTACTGATGGAGGCGACTCAAGTATGAAGAAAGGTGGGGTCTTTGACATGGAGAGTCCAAGGGGAAGTTCCATGGAGGAACGAGATGTTGGCTCGACACCAATAGCTCTTATCCAGTCCATGTATCAAAGGTGGTTCAAGGAACTAACACTAGTTCCTTGATTGTAAGGATTCTTTCCCTTGATTAAAGTTTGATGCTTTATGAACTTTATGAACTGAAAATGTGTGTGTGTGATGTGTTGAGACCTGAGAATGTGTTTAAATGTTGCTAGATGTAAAAAGTTTAGAATCTGTTCCCGGTTGTGTTGAAAGAGACTCGTTTGGTTGTTTGAGTTGTTGAAATGCTTGCTCTAGTTCTAAATGATGCTTGTCATGATATTAGATAGTATGTTCTGAATATGGTTGCATACATGAATATAAACTGATTAAAGTAATGCATTGGGTCTGGTATTTGGAAATGATAATGTTGCTTAGTCTCTATTCTAAATGGTTGTCTTGCTAGGATGATAGATTGTTGTGTCTAATCCGGCTTGCTCTCATGAATAGGATAGGTTAAGGCTTTTGCATTCGTTTGTCATTGTTACTTCCTTAAGGTTTAGACACCTAGACTTTAGTCTAAGGGTCGTTTAAGGTAGGAGTTGTTTGCCTAATTGCTTGTGATGGTTCCTGATCAGTTCTTCCATATCAGTAAGAGAATGGTAAGCTTGCATTAGATGGATCTTAAGACAATGAGATACTGTCTAAGTGCAAAGCTTGTGACATTGGTGATAAAACTTGATGATTAGTCAAGGTTTGATCCCAATGCAAATGTGTCTTATCTTGTTTGGAGTTTGAGTGTTGTTTCAGGTTCACAAAGAGTGTCACTTGTTCAGCATAAATCCGGAACAAGAGGAAGACTTGGTCCATTGTGTGGAGCAATGGGAAGGTTCTTGGTGTAGTAGCTGGTTATAAGAAGCGCAGGCCATGAAGGTTGTTGAGCTCCCGGTTCAAGACACACAAGAAGAAGAAGGTCACCACCAAAGTCATGAGGAAGGCCGGTGATCCATGGGTATTTGGAGCTGAAGACATGGAGGTGGACCAGTGATTTAAGCGCAACTGTTGGGGGTGGTGTGCTCCTGGTTTGGATGCTCATTCAGGCTCACTTTCAAGCTTGAACCTAGACTCAATTCAAGCTTGAGGTTGGGACTTGAGTGAGCTACCTTGTGATCTAAGTTCAAGACATGTTTCCTCCTTACCATTACAAGAGAATGAAGATGAAGCTATCCGGGTTCAGGCAGTGGCGTGTCTAGACAAGAGGCTGTTTAGAGCAGGCTTGGCTGTCTCTTGAAGAAGGTTACTCTAGCAATGCGGCTTCAGGGTCTGAGGTGGTTGTAGAGAGCTGATGAAGACACTAGCATTCCAT
>CAJHQP010009849.1:0-20766 GCA_905132765.1 Moricandia arvensis
TATTAGACTAAATCAAATTTTCAGTATTAGTAGTTTGAAAATAGTATTCTTTATAATTAAATATTTGAGAAATTGTTAAAAATACCATATGTTAAGTCTTTTCATAAATACTACCAACTAAAAAATATAATAACATTTGGGTTTAAGTTTTAGTGATTATTGTTTAGGATTTAGTATTAAGGAGTTATGGTTGAGTTTATAAATGTTCTATAAATATTTAAAAATATTAGCTTAATGCTATTTTATCACAAATTTAGGATATTTGTGAAACTGTTATCGAAAATTTGAAAAATGAAATCAAATTTGTGGTAGAATTAAATTTTCACTACATATTTTCCATATTTACTCACTTCCGTGATTTTTTTTTATATTTCAAAAGGAATATATTGTTGGAGATCCTTTAATAAATATAAGTGATTAGATTGCAGATTTAAAAATATCACGAAATATAGGTGTGCATAGTTTAAAATAGTTCGTTGACGATCAAATAAATTCTAGACAAGTATAGCTTTGCAATCTATTTTTTAATGGAACCATTTGATTTTGAGCCCAAATGAACTTAATGGAACTATTTGATTTTGAGCTATTTAACAATTAACATGATAATTCTATAAGCGCCCCAACCCAAAAATATGAATTGTGAAAAATTGTGTGTGCCTCCAGCTAGACGTAATATAATCTGATATTCCCTCAATTTCATTTGAAGTGTCATTTTACTTTTGTTGTGTACATAAATTAAGAAAACAATTAATTTTATATTTTTTTTATATACAAACACAACCAACTATACTTCTAATCATATTTCAATTAATGATAAATAAACTGCAGTATAAAATTATTAAATTTACATCAAAAATTGAAAATAACACTTATTTTGTAACACATAATTTTTTTTACAACGATATTTAATATGACGCAGATGGAGTATAAAAGCCTAGCTTAACTGGCTAACGGCTCATACTGAATCGGTAGATAATAGTTTGTTTTCTTGTCAATATTCATATCGGTTATATAACAATTAAGGGGTGAAATCTGAGACATCTGCCTTGTATAACCAAGTAGAAATCTCTGTTTTTTTTTTGTTAAATCCAGGTGGTAGACATAACTCGAATGTTCGTGAGTGGTGTATGCCAAATAAGATAACTGCGCGATTCACCAAAATGTTTTCCGATGAAAGATATTTGAAATTGAGCCGACGGGCACACATTGCATGGTTTATATATGATCTGTCAATGTACTCACATCAAAGACAAATTCAACATGTCCAGCCACAAATGTTTGTGTGTTCAAACTCGCATCTACTAGCTAAAACATCAGAAAGGACTTGCTGTTTAGATGGTGAAGTTTTGATGCACATTTTTCTTTCCACAATTTTCTTTGCACACTCTTCAAACAAAGTAAAGGACCGATCTTGTAGAGAAAATCGATTATTCTCGTATATGATTTGGCTTCTGTGAAAATATAAGATTTTGAAAACTTTATAAGTTTAAGATTGTGGTTTAAGTCAGATATAATTTGGAATCTGTATTTAAAAATGCAAAATTTAAAATGCACAAACAAATTTTTTTACTCATCAGAAAATATGATGTATATACAATACTCTTTCCGTATCAATTTAAGTGGTGTTGTAGGAATTTTTTTGTTTCATTTTAAGTGATGTTTTCAAGTTTCTATGTAAAAAGTAAATTCAGTTTGCAGTATAAACTTTTATTAACTGTAATTATTGCTGTTTTTAGGCAAACGAGAAAGATTGAATAAAAATTCTCAATTTCTTAGTTTGTATGGAAAACCTTAAAAACCACTTATTTTGATACATAGGGAAAATTAAAATATTTTATGTAAATAAAGTTCATCATTTCAATTTAAGAAGTGACACATCATCTCTCATAAGTATTCTTCATTTGAAATTTTATCATAGTTTTAAAATCTATATTTATCTCTTATATATTAATTGAAAGTAGAATAACATGTCAGTTATGTCGTGTGTCATCGCTAAATTGATTTCTTAAAATCATTAAAAATAAGTTTTTCCATCTAAACATATATTCTACTTTTCATTAAACTAATCATAAATTAATTAGTAATCTACATAAAATATATTTCTTATTTTCTTAAATAAAATCTACCTAATGTGATTAAAGATAATTAATGATTTTGAATAATAAAAATTTGATGACAATTTGTGTATCCTCTATCATTTATTTAATTTTATATTATTAATTTATACAGTCTTATTAAACATAATAAAAATTAAGAATTTGTCGTATATGTTATGTTTTGAAATTAAAAAATAACTATAAATTCTTAATATTATTAAAAGTCCCACACTGAGAATTATGTGATCAATTATTTAAAATTTATTCTAGAAAGATACATATCATCATAAAACCATATGAGTAGAAAAGTCTCATTAAATAGATATTCTAATTATATATAGAGAAAACGGCCAAAAACAAAAACCATGAACTTTCAAATTAAAGCCAAAAAACCTCTAAAACTCGTGTTTGAGCCAAAAGAATACTTCAACTTTCAATTTTTTTGCTATTTTAACCTTTATTTTTGTTGACTCGACCATTTCAGAAACCTGGAAAAAGTCAACTGTTAAACATGTAAATTTTTGTTAATTCGCTAAACGACATCGTTCTAAAAACTGATTAAAACTTTTCTTCGACATCAATATCATTATTCTCAGCCTTATTACCATTCTGATCAGTCTCATTATCATCTTCATTGTCACCTTCATCGACTTGATTCAATTGCTCAATCGTTTCTCTACCTTCCCTTACACTTTTCATTTCAGGTCTGTCAGTATAACAAACCCAAAGTAACCCCATCTTCCTAGCCATCATCTGCATCGTCAATGCCCGAGTTTTGGAGATTAGAAGATTGAGAAATTAGATAATTAGACAATCTAGAGTTTTTAATTTAGAGTTCTTGTTTTCGCGAAAGAGGAAATGATTTAAGTGTTTATAGATACAAAACGACGTCGTTTCGTTTATGTTTAATTAATTTTTGAAACGACGTCGCTTAGCGAGCTAACAGATGTTTACAAGTTTAAAAATTGACTTTTTCGAGTTCTTAAAATGGCTTTGTCAACAAAAAAATAAAAGTTAAAATGGTTAATATTTAAAACTTGAAGTATTTTTTTTTGGCTCAAACACGAGTTGAAGGTTTTTTTGCTTTAATTTGAAAGTTCAAGATTTGTTTGGCCTTTTTCTCATTATATATATATATAATATCGTTTAATTTAATATATATATCATATTAATATATATATATATATATATATATATATATATTAAATTGAAATATGTATCTTAACTAAAGTGGTAAAATTAATTATTTATGATTTTAATTTGATAAAACCATTAAATATTTTTTAAATATATTTTGTTATGATAGTTTTTAAAAACTTTGCTTATTTAATAGTATTTTATAAAATATCTAACTTTGCGCATGATGCAAATTATTACCTAGTGTATATATATATATATATATATATATATATATATATATATATAAAGAGAGAGAGAGAGAGAGTTAAGATTTTTTTTTTAAACTAAAATTTTCTATTTAAGAATGATACTCTCGGCAAGAGAAATTATTGATCAATAATTATAGTAAACAATATGATATGTTATGTATAATAATAATTTCAAATAAAACCAAAATAATAGATAAGTCAAACTTTGTTATTATTAAATGATATGATTTCAAATATATAATAAATCAATCACCTATATAATATAGTAAATGTTAAAACCGAGACAAAAATAATAAAGTATAATGATACGATAAATGATCATAAAAATTAAATTTATAAAAAGTTAAGTTTATCAAAAAAGAATTTTTCAACAATATTTATTTCAAAAATTTTAATGGACTATTTAACGTTTGACTTTTTGTGTATCTTAAATGGATCGTCAACAAAAGTTGAAGTTTAAAATAAATAATTTTTAAAAGTTAGTGATTAAAATGCCTTAAACGGAAGTTTATGTTTTTTTCGTTTTGAAAGATCCGAGCTTTTAACTGATTTCTCTGTTTGAGACCGAAATATATAAATATTTTTACTTACTTAATTCTTCAAGAAAAAATGTTAAATTAAGTTAATTGCATTCTCTCTCTTTGAGTTCACATTCTTGCTTTGTTTTATAATGGATTAAGAAAACATTTACAGTAACAACACATATGATTTAGATAGATATGTTAAACTAGAGATAAATTAGTTAAGAATCCGGCTGCATCTATATTATCCCTTGTCCGGAAACTCGCTAGGCGCTAAGCGTGCGGTATATTCGGGCCTAGCGATTTATTTGAAAAGCGGAAAAAAAATCGAAGAGTATACGGGGAGAAATTTTCTGTATTTTTATATGTATAATACTGTATTTATACATATAATACTCTATTTGTACGTATGATACAAGATAATACATATTTTGTTAAATATTAACTGGATCTTAATTATAATGTTCACAAATTTACAATTTATCTTGTTGGTGTAGTGGAGATGTCTGGTTTGGAAAGAACAAAAGGTCATGAGTTCGATTTTTTTTAAGTGAAGGGTAATACCGTCTTTGCAACCTAATAACTTTCTGTAACCTAATAACGCAGCCACCCAATTTTTTTATCTTTTTCGTTTGAGGTTGTTGATCTTTAATCAACAAAACCAAAGATATATCATAAATACGTTGGATTTGATTAAAACTTGATTTCAACTTACATATTTCATGGTTCAAGAAAGAACCGATTTTATATATAATCGTAAAAACGCGGCGATTAATACAGCTTCGCGGTCAACTCGAGATAGACTCGTCTTGCCGCGTTTTGCTTCCGATCAGGGACATATCGCCACACTATGTCACCGATGTGCGTATACTCCGCCGATTACACGGACAAATAGCCGCGTTTTCGAACAGAGATATTATCAAAGACCGAAGTTGTAGCTGCAAAAAAATTATGTCAAAGTCACATCAAAACAAATTCAAGATTTTCACTGATGTGTGTGGACAGCTGTAACAACATCTGACAACATAGACTTTTGTTGGACTAAAAGTTGGTATATCATCATTTTTTTCATTACAGTAATATGTGAGTAGTTAAGAAGATGATGATATATTTGGATATTCTAAGAGAACTCTATGTCTTTAATCTTTGTTTATGTCTCATTACATTAGACACACCTAGACACTTCAAACCAAAGTTTTCTGGTTAATATTTGTTATAATAAATCCAAAATCTCAATTTAAAGGAGTAACTAAGTAAATAATAACTAGATTTTTTTTTTTAATTCAAAGAGCGAAAGCCATTAAAATTCAGAATTTTCAAAACAAGTCAACTGTTAAATCGATTTTAAGTTGATTTTACAAGTATCAAAAACAACATGGTCAACAAAAGTTAAGATTTAAAATGGATAATTTTTAAATTTTTTGATATACTATGGTTTTTGCCACTTTTAAGCCATGGAATACATCTTTTATATGCGTTTGAAGTCTTATTTTAGGTCTTTTTAGGTTTAAGTATGTTTTGGAAACTTTGGAGATTCTAGAGCTATTTAAGATACAGAACTGCGCAAATGCGTCAGTAGTAAATCAATGTATGGAGAACTACCATGGTGCGATTGAGCTCATATTTTAACACAAGATAGATCTTTGAGTTATCTTTCCAATGCCGCAGTTAGAGGTCAATCAGGATCCTATATTTATGCTCGTGTTACTGAAGAGTTGTCCGTCTGACGCGCGAGAGGAAGCTGTTGAGAATTCAAGTTGATGAAGGCGTCGCCCGACGCCAACTGAGCGTCGAACGACGCCCCTGCTGATCAGTACCGGAATCGCAGTTTGGCCTAGAAGTTTATCTTATTTACAAAGAAGTCTCTGACGTGGTTTTAACCTATATTATGTATTTCTAAGCCATTTTTGACGGCTAAACTTTGCTTTAGATTGGAGAGAAAAGAAGAACTCCTTCAAAGTGTTCTTGGAATTCCTTTGGTTTTGTTATTAAGTTTATATATGATTTATATTCAGACTATGATTTGTGTTTTCTACTTTCATGTCTGAGTAATTCTCTTATTAGATTTAAAAATTTGATGAGCTTAATGTCAAACTAATAATCATAGGATTGTAGGGTTATTCATAGATTTTTACACTAGATTGTTTATCATACTAGCTTCTAGGGTAGTTGGAATAGCATGAGAGTGTGACTAATTACTTGAACCTATAATCATAGGATAACAGAAATATAACGAGAGTGTGACCGAGGACTTGAATGTAATATTTGTTTAGATATCCATTTGCAACGAGAGTTAGTTTAGGATTTCAGTTGAAAAAATATCAAATCTGGTTTATTGCTTGTTTGATTCATCAAGGATACACAACAAGAGTCGATATTAGACTAGAGTTAGACATCTGATAGTTTATCGTAGCAAGAGATGGATAACTTACTTTTGATATTCGAGTTATGGAACTGAACCTAATAAACCCCAAGTATATGTTGATTTGTGTTTGAATCTCTTGATTGATAATCCCTAGATCTAGCGTCTTTCCCATAACTTACATCTCTATCTATTTTCTTATTTTGTTTATTGCTTACTGCTTGTTTACCTAGCTTAATCTGAAATTAAGTCTATTGTGTGAAACATTGAGTCTCTGTGGATTCGATTCATAAGTACTAAAATTGATCTCTTATTTGAGAAAGTTTCTCTATGATAATTTGAACGTATCAAATTTGGCGTTGTTGTCGAGGATTCTGATCACCATTTGACTAGGTGTAGTATTTTGACTAGGATTTTCTTTTTAGTATACTTATTTTGTGTTCCTTGTGGCTTTCAGGTACATGCGTATGAGAACCAGAAGCAACAAGGGGAAAGTGCTCTCAAAACAAGAGCTACTGGATCTGGGACGCAAGAACAGATGGTAAACGTCGAACGGCGCTCATAGAGTGATGAGCGAAACCTCTTAAAACAAAGCGTCTATCGACGCCACTCGTAGAAATATAGAGATGGGGCTCATACGTAAGGCTGATGTGAATGGGGTTTTACGAGACAAAGATGGTCATGCGCGCAATAGCGCATGCCAATTGATTTATGCACATGGGGCTGCAATCCTTGATGCTATTGCTGTTATTGTGAATTCTGGGATTAAATGACAGAGGGCACTTAGAGACTGAAATAGTCCTGAAAAGTTCTACTTTGACAGGTATGTGATGTATCTCTAAACGCCAAAAAGGAATGACTTTGAGCTGAACCATGCATTCTTCTCTCTTGTGGGTCAACATCTCTTTCATGGTCTTCCTCATGAGCATTCCAATGGTTCATTGAATTATTTGAGGATATAGCATCATGCATTCAATGCAATGGAACCTCTAAAGACTATTACTTCTGCAAGCTGTTCCATACTCTCTTTCTAGGGACGCAGTTTATTGGCTCAAACAACTACCAACAGAATCTTTTACTGCTTGGAATGACCTCAAGAAGCATTCCTCAACAAATTCTTCAGTTATGTTGCAGCAACTCGAGAAAATATGCTGGAATCCATGATGGAACAGATGCTAGAAGATCAACAAAAGGTGATGGTAGACTCAAATCAGAGGTTGAATCCTATCTACACTAATTTTTTTTTGGTTTTGATGGTACCTCCATTTGCGATTTTGAAAGGAAAACAAGATTTTTGCTTTTGGCAAAAAAAACTCGATTTCGTGGTTTGGTGAAAAAACTAAGTTTCGTGATTTTAGCAATTTTTTTTGATTTTATGGTTTTGGCAAAAAAATCTCAATATTACGGTTTTGGCAAAAAATATCGATTTTATTTTGATAAAAACTCGAATTAACGGTTTGGACGAAAAACGTGAATTTATAGTTTTGAAAAAAATATGGATTTTTGGCGAGAAAACGTTATTTTGTTATAATATATATATATATATATATCTATTTAATAATAACAGTAATTAATATAAAACTAGTTAATATTATATTTGTGTTGAAGATTATTAAGCTTTTTTGAATTTTGAAATGCTAATTTTGAATACAAACTATATTTTTTTGTATCTCAAATATGTAATCTTTTAGATATTATAGATTTTTCATTCAGATGAATCATTTAAATGTAGATGAAATAGCGTTTAAACGAAAAAACATTTGACCATTTCTATCCAGATGGAATATTCAATAGAATATGGCCTAAATGATATAGAAATCATATTTATTCTGTTTTATCTCAGTCCTCACTTTATATACTGTTGTTACCTATCTGGACCTAAAATTATGTATAATGTGAAGATGATATGACCAGAAACCGAACCATTGGAAAATGTACATGTCAACTTGTCAGTGTTTGTCAACTCGTTACCTAAAGTGGAAAAATCAAATTGATTTATTGTGTTCTGTCAACTTGTGATTTTTATCCAATATTCAAAAATTAAACATTAGTCAGCATAAATCAATATGCACGGAAAATTGAGTTCTAACCACCATTGTGCTAAACTTTTCCACAGAAAAACTTAATAATTAAGCTAGCTTATCAATCAATTAAGCTTTTTGCAGTCAAGATTGTCAACACGATCCAAGATCTTCTTGTTCGTGATCAAATAGTTGACAGATCATAAAGACGATTTTACTACATTACATGAAATGACATGAGATGATTGTGCTTAGGACAAAACAAGTGACCCGACCAACCATTTTCTTTCGGTTCACCAGTGCCTTCTGGATCTCTTTTTTTTTTGTCGTGTTCTTTTTATATGGGTCCTTCCACTAGTTATTCATCAGGAGAAACCAAAAAAGAAACTATTGTTTCAGATTCCGAAACGAAACAAGAACTCATGTAACAAGTTCAGACTTTTAATGTAATGTACTAGCCTGGAAAAGCCAAATGATTGTCGTGCCATAAGCTTATTCCGATTCTCGGATGATAATAACAAATATTTTTGTTCAAGTCGAAAAGAACTTGAAATAGACCGTAAAAAAACTAGCTGCCAGGAGTCAAGTGTTGGGATGACTGTATGGAGAAGAGCAATTACCTAATAAATAAGGTAATACATGATCAAGAACAAGAGCACAAGGTACGCTATGAGTTTGCAACTTCTTCGATCTGACTTCTTTTCAAAGACCTTTGTTGTGTTAAAATCAAATTTTCTTCAGATATGTTGAAAGGGGTGATGCATAAACAAAGGATAATGAACACTAGTGTGATACAAAATCAATTTCACAAACCAACTTGAAACAGTTGAAAGTTCTTGCTCAAATCTCTAGAAACAAATAATTATAAGAACAACTTTTCTCATTGCTTTAGAAAATACTCAAACTAAAACTCTTGATGCTTTTCTTAGATCTCTGATGGAACACCTCTCCATGAAACATATATTTATAGTGAATGACAATTCAATTTAACATGTGGGATATGAAAAACACAAATCTAATCTAATAGAAAATTTCTTTTTCATATTTTAGATTTTTTTGTATGTTTATCTTAATATATTAAACACTTATTAATAAGTTTCTACAAGTTTGGAATTATCCAACAATCACCCCCTAATTCCAACTTTAATTAGAAATATCAATTCTTGAAGTCCAATTAAATTCCTCATTTGCTTGAACTTAATCCTTGCTAATTGCTTGGTTAGAATGTCGGCCTTCTACTCAACACCGGCACATGCTCCACTTTGATTTGCCCATTCTCCAATCACTCACGAATGAAATGATATCTTCAAAGTATGTGCTTACTTCTCCCATGGAAACCGAATTCTTCGTTAGAGCAAGGACTGATTTGTTGTCGATCTTAAGCTTGACCTTCTCGCCTTCTTCGCTTAATATTTCACTCAACAATTCTTTGATCCATATAGCTTGCTTCGCTGTTTCTGTGGCTGCCATGAACTCTGCTACGCATGATGAAAATGCATCCATTTTCAGCTTCTGCGACGTCCAAATAATCAGTGATGAATTATAATAGAATGCATGTCCTGACGTGCCCCTCCCGTCATCGACAACAATGTTGTCACTGCTGTCACTATAACCAACAACGCTCCCTAACCAATCTCTCTTGAAGAACAGATGGAAGTTTGTTGTTCCTTTCACATACCGCAATATGTGCTTGATTGCTTGTCCATGAGAGTCTCTCGGATTGTGCCTGTATCTACTCAGTACGCCCACTACGTAACACAAGTCAGGTCTTGTGTGAAGCAGATACCTCAAACATCCTATGATTTTTCTGAAATCCGTAGCATCTATCTCTGGTTCGTCTTCAGCTTTTGAGATTTTCAAAGTCGGCTCCATTGGTACGTGAGTTGCGTTACACGCTTCCATCTTTGTGTCACACATGATTCTTTGAGCATACTTTTCTTGTTTTATTATGATTCTGCTTGCTCCTTGAATCACTTATATGCCAAGGTAATACGTTAGCTTTCCGAGATCTGACATCTCAAACTTCTTTGACATCTCTTCCTTGAATTGCTTAATCACCTTAAGCGAAGTTCCTGTCACAAATAGATCATCTCCGTAAATGGCTATTAGAAAAAAGTCTCCTTCTTCATTCTTGCGGTAACTGAGGCTCCTTCGTGCACTTCTTAAATCTCATCTCTTTTAGGACCTGATCGAGTTTCACATTCCAAGCTCTTGGTTCTTGGCGTAACCCATACAAAGTCTTTTGTAACACATAAACTCGATCCTCTTCTCCTTTCTTTTCGAAACCTTCGGGTTGTGTCACATACACTGTCTCCTTTAGATCTCCATTCAAGAAATTGGTCTTCACGTCCAGATGATGAATCTCCCATCCGTTTGTTGCTGCAAGGGCTATTAAGATCCGTATAGTTTCGAGACGTGCCACTGGTGCAAACACTTCATCGAAATCTATTCCTTGTCTTTGTACATATCCTTTTGCCATAAGTCTTGCCTTATACTTGTTCACTATGCCATCCACCTTTCTCTTTATCTTTTAGATCCACTTTAACCTATAGGTTTTACTCCAGCTGGTCCATCCACAAGCTCACATGTCTTGATTCTTCTAATAGAATCCAACTCGACTACCATAGCTTCAATCCATTCTCTTATGTGTTTGCCTCAAGATAGTTTTCTAGCTCACCATCTACTGTGAGCAACAACATTTCACCTTCTTGATCTGCAAGTATCACATAATCATCGAGATACCTTGGTTTTGTTATGGTGCGGCTATGTCTAGTCACCAACGGTTGACCACCACCGTCTTGATTTGCATTTTGATCAGTATCTTCTTCTTCTTCTTCTTACTCATCTTGGTTTATAGCTTCCTGTTCATGATCCTTCAAGGCTTTGTAGGAACTCTATTGATGAGGTAAGTTGAATGTCATACAACTTCCCCCCATAAGTAGTTCGGCATCTTCATTTCCTTTAGCATACTTCTTGTCATACCCATTAAAGTTCGGTTTCTCCTCTCCACAACATCGTTTTGCTGAGGCGTGTAAGATGCGGTCACGTGCCTTTTAGCTCCATTCTCTTCACAAAATAGATTGAACTCAGCTGAGGTAAACTCTCCTTCTCTATTGATGTGAAAGGTCTTAATGGTTGAACCAATTTGCTTCTCTAAACTTTCCTTAAACCTTTTGAACCGATCAATGCCTCACTCTTCTCCTTCATAAGTATAGTCCACATATACCTGGAGAAATCATCAATTAGGACAAAGACATACTTGTTATTTGCTGGTGTTGGTGGTGTGATTGGTCCACACAAATCTCCATGCAATAACTCTAATGGCTTTGTCGCACGAACATTGATTTAGTCAGGAATGAGTGTATAATCTGCTTCCCTGCTAGACATGCGTCACACACGCTTTCTTTGTGTGTTACACTCGGCATTCCTATGACCATCTCCTTCTTTACCATGTCTTCATTACGCCATAGTTTATATATGTCCTAGTCGAGCATGCCACCTCCATGTTGCATCTTCATCTCTGACATGTAAACAATGCGGATAACTAATCTTCATCGGGGTCTTGTAGAGACGGTTAGGGATCTTGTAACACGTACAAGAAACTTGCCACACGAATCTGTAAGTGTTAAATAGACATCTTTCATGTTAACCTCACATCCATTTTCTGTTACTTGACCAAGACTCAATATGTTGTACTTCAGGTCGGGTATGTAGTATATGTCTTTGTGTGCCTTCTTCTCTCCAGTATTGCACATAAAGGTAACAACCCCTTTCCTACGATATCAACACATGATCCATCACCAAACTTCACTTTCCCTTTGGTGTTGAGATTCAAACTCGAAAAGAACTCCTTATTTCCCGTCATGTGATTGCTCGCTCTATTATCCAAATATTAAACACTTGAATTGCCTTTGTTGATATCAAGATTCATTGGAATCACTTTGTCTTCATTCAAGAACACAACCTCGTGTATATAGAGAGCGTCAGCCTCTTGTGTCTCGTTTAGGTTGGTTTCTTGATTCCTTACTGATTTCCCGGGACAGACAATTACATAGTGACCCGACTTGTCACATCTCCAACATATCAACTTTGAACGATCATTCTTTGAGTTTTTGTCTTCGGTGTGTGACACATAGTTTTGTTGTGTAGCCTACCTTGACCTCTACCTCTTCCATTTCGTCCTCTACCTCTACCACAAAAATCTCCATAGTTCCTTTGAATATGGTGATTATTCTCCGAAAACTTAAGCTTTCCTTGGTCTTTTTTTTCCGAGTTTCTTCCCCTACACGCTCCTCATACACTTTTAGCCTTCCACTATGTCCTCAAAGCCCGTAGAGTTGAGGTCTAGGACTTGCTCAACCGACTCTACGATCTGGATATACTTGTGTCTTGGGAGACCCTTCAAAATTTCTTAACCATCTTGGATTCTTCCATGTTTTCTCCCACCGAGGCTGACTTGGATGATAACCCTGATATCTTTCCCGCAAATTCATCACGGTATCACCATCATCCATCTTCAACCTGTCGAACTCCGTCATCAACGTCTGAAGTCTCGCCTCCCTTACACGATCAGCTCCAAGGTGTCATCTTGATGGCGTTCCAGATGTCTTTTGATGCGGTTTGTTCTCCCACATGGGGAATCCAAGTCTCAGGCACAAATTGGAACAAAAGAGCAGTCACACATCTTCATTATTTTGATAACCGAACCTAGTTCTATCGTGCCCCACACATCATGAACACTAAGTAACACCCTCATACTCATCGACCAAAGTCCTTCGTGCATGGTGCAGCTGTAGTCACGTCTGCCATATTGCGTTTGTGATCTCTTAACAGCCACCAAGACCGAAGCTTCAACTTAAGCTTAGATCGAGTCTTCAACCTGAGGCTCTCAAACCAATTCAAGGTTCAACTTAAGCTCTGATACCAATTCAAAATCTCTAGAAACAAAGAATTATAAAAACAACTTTTCTTATTTCTTTAGAAACATCTCAAAACTAAAGCTCTTAATGCTTCTCTTAGATATCTTATGATCTACTCTCTTAGATCTCTTATGATCTACTCCCTAAGTGATATGTTTGCTCTGAGTAAGAATCTTCGTGTCCCCCTGCATCCTCAACTTTGAAGTCCTTATAGCTAAGAATCCATCAGTTGAGATTCCGCCTAAAAGTAAAAAGAAATTGTCTGCCGTTGACAGCACCCAATGCAGGACGACACTGAAATCTTTTGGCAGTCGCGAGCAGCGAAGCTTTGGAAGGAAAACGCGAACCAACCTGCGAGCCCGTCGTCTTGGTATGCTTGGATGAAGCATTCCCAGATTGTTGCATAGAAATCCGTGCAAACCTGAGCGAATATCTGAAAATCGAGCTTATAGTTTGTCTGAAGGAGAACTTGCACACATTTCGCATGGGCCGCGGAACATATGCCAGGGGTTGACATCAACGTCACATGTCACGAGCTCAACGTTGACCCAACTTTCAAGCCTGTTAAACAAAAGAGACGAAAGTTTGGGATCGGAGCGGTACTTTTCAAAGTCGGGTCCATAACAGAGGTCAGGTATCCCGATTGGTTTGCTAACCTAGTTGTTGTCAAAAAGAAGAAGGGAAAGTGGAGAGTCTGCGTCGATTTCACCGATCTCAATAAGGTGTGTCCAAAAGATAGCTTCCTACTGCCCCATATTAACCGCTTAGTCAAAGCAACGGCATCGAACAAACTTTTGTTCTTTATGGATGCCTTCTCCATGTATAATCAGATTAGGATGAACCCCGACGGTCAAGAGAAAACTGCATTCATAACTGACCGCGACTTTTACTGTTACAACGTAATGTCGTTCGGTCTCAAGAATGCTAGCGCAACTTATCAACGGCTCGTCAACCGTATGTTCTGTGAACAGCTTGGAAAAACAAAGGAGGTCTACATAAATGATATGGTCGTAAATCTCGAAGAGCAAGATCATATCGCCCACCTCCAAAAATGCTTTGAAAGGCTAAACCTACACAACATGAAACTGAACCCCGCGAAGTGCAGGTTTGTAGTGGAATCGAGAGAATTCTTGGGGCACCTGGTCACCTATCGTCGGTCGAGGCTAACCCAAACAATTTACCACGCTGATAAAAATGGAGTCTCCGAAAACCAAACGAGAGGTACAGAGATTGACCGGTAGGGTAGCAACGCTTAATAGATTTATCTCACGATCGACGAACAAATGTTTGCCTTTCTACGACACTTTGAAGGAGAATAAGAAATTCGAATGGACCGAAGAATGTGAAAAGGCTTTCCAACAGCTGAAGCACTACTTGGCAACTCCCCTGGTACTCGCAAAAACTGTAGAAGGGGAACCATTGTTCATCTACATCGCATTATCAAACACAGCTGTAAGCGGCGTCCTTATTCGAGAGGAACGCAGCGAGCAAAAGCCTATCTTTTACGTAAGCAAAGCTTTGCTTGACGCAGAGACACACTATCCAATGATGGAAAAAATGGCACTGGTGGTGGTAATGTCAACACGAAAGCTAGGACCATACTTCCAGTCCCATACGATCGCATTACTCACATCATTTCCACTGTGGGCTATCTTTCATAGCCCCAGTCAATCTGGGAGGTTAGCAATATGGGAAATCGAACTAAGCAAGTACGACACCGAGTATCAAGCGAAAACTTTAGGAAAATCGCAAGTACTCTCTGATTTTGTAGTGGAACTCCATACAGGGTGCACAACCAATCAAGAACCCGTCTCGACCTGGACCCTCCACGTCGACGGTTCTTCATCCAAACAGGGTTCTTGGATTGGGATCCGACTCATGTCACCAACGGGGGAAATACTGGAACAGTCATTCCAACTGATCATCCACGCCTCGAACAACGAAGCCGAGTACGAAGCCCTGATCAGAGGATTAGGATTGGCTCACTGCTTAAAAATACTAAACATTCACGCCTACTGTGAGTCCCAACTTGTAGCGAGCCAATACAGTGGAGAATATAAAGCAAGAGACGAAAGATTGGATGCTTACTTAAAACTTGTTTGAGACTTAGCTCAAAGTTTTGACCAGTTTTCAATTACCCGGGTCCCTTGAGCCAAAAACGCCCAGGCCGACGCCCTAGCCACCTTGGCATCCAGTTTGGATCCATGATTAAGTACGGTGATTCTCGTAGAAATCATAAAACATCCTAGCATCGGACCACGTGTTGTCATAAACCTAATCAACTCTCCTGACGGCGATACCGACGAATTCAATGACAAAGCCACGCAAGAGTCCGAGCGGATAGAATACGGATTCGAAAAACCTTGGACGAAGACAATCCTTGTGTACATTGCCGACGGGAAACTCCCGACAGAAAAATGGGCAGCCCAAAATATTAAAACCCAAGCCGCGCGATACGTCTTGCTTGAAGGAGAACTCTACAAGTGGAGATTTTCCGGGCCACTCATGACCTGACGAAAGGTAAAGGAAGAGGTCCACTCTGGGTCCTGCGGAAATCATTATGGTAGAAGATCTCTCGTAGTCAAAATCAAACGGCATGACACTACTGGCCAACAATGATCAAATATTGCGAGAACTTTGCGCGGAAATGCGAAAAGTGCCAAAGGCACCCCCTACTATTCATGAACCGGAAAAGGTCCTCTCATCGATCTCAGCACCATATCCATTCATGCGATGGTCGATGGAATAGTTGGACCCATGCATAAGTCAAAGCAAAAACAATTCTTGCTGGTCCTGACAGATATTTTTCTCGAAATGGGTTGAAGCAAACTCATACGCAAGCATTAAGGACGCCAAGTCAAAAGCTTTGTATGGAAAAACAATGTTTGCAGGCATGGAGTCCCGTACGAAATCGTAACAAACAATGGACATCAGTTTATTTTGCCCAGATTCAAGGCCTTCTACAAAAATGGAAGATACGACTAACGAAATCAACCCCTAGATTCCCGCAATGCAACGGTCAAGCCGAAACTACTAACAAGACCATCCTTAATAGACTCAAAAAAGCTTTTGGACGCCAAAAAGGGTAGATGGGGAGAAGAACTTGAAGGATTCCTATGATCGCATCGCACAACCCCGAGACGTGCAACGAGAGAAACCCCATTCGCCCTCATATATGGAGCAAAATGCATGATACCAACAGAGGTCGAATTTCTCGGAGTATGCAGAAGGTTACTCCCAGAACGAGAAGAGTCAAACAATTTGATGCTGCTTGACGAGCTCGATCTGATCAACGAACGCCGGGACCAAGCCCTTATACTATCTGTAGGCGGCCTCAAAGTACTATAAGGCTAACGTGCACAACCGCAGATTCAAAGAAAGTGACCTAGTCCTTCGAAAAGTTTTCTAAAACACCGCCGAATGGAACGCTGGAAACTCGGAGCAAACTGGGAAGGACCATACAAAGTCATAAAAGTTGTCCGACCATGGTCGTACAAAATCGCGAATATGCAAGTCATCAAAATTTGAGAACTTGGAACGCGATGCACCTCAAGAAATACTACAACTAAACAACGCTTGGAACTAAACTACGAGACGACTTGATCCCAAAAGAGGGTACGTAGGTAATTCGTTGCAAGACGAGCTCAACTGTCCCCCCTCATTAAGGGGGGGGAAGTGAGTACGTATACGTATACTCGTATACTCCCAATTTTTTTTTTAAAAAAATCCGTTCCCAGACTCGATACTTTCGAAACTTTTTAACACAGTTAGATACCTCCCAAAATCCGTCTATCATCCAAACACTCCATCTCACAATTCCCTCAGATTAAAAACAGCGTACAAAATTCAACCTTCGACACAGCAAGACGTCGCTAACGCTCGAAGGACCCTCTTTTTCCTCAAAGCTTGCCGAAAAGGAATACCGCTTTAAAAAACAGTCCACCTGCAACTATAAAACATATACCAACTTAACATGTGTCCTTCACGAAGAGTCAAAAACGGTAATGCCTACCTATATTTTTTTTGCTAATCACAACAAACTCATAACGTCCTAAACAGACTAAGCCATCTCGTAGAGATAGCTCTCAAACACCCTACACAAGGGTAATAACGCTATAAAATAAATCCAAAGTTTTGGTCAGCACTTTCTGGAGACTTAAAAATTGTCCCCGAAGAGATGCTTAATTCCTACCATACGAGTAACATAAGCCGAGAACATATCGCGGACTCTAAAGCGGGACAGAATCAGGTAGAAAACGATACGGGAAATGTAAGTTAAAGTAGTCACCGCACCCCCTAGAACCGTGATTAGACCTAGGTCTTGCCCTATACCCAACACACTGGTCTCTAACATCTAAAGGCATGATATCAAAATGATATGATATCCTGAAAGCATGTATCTTCATTCATATCTAATCGCTCTCGAAACTTTGGAAAAACTTCTCAAACATTTTGAACGAGCAACGAATAGGACGATCAACAAAAGAGTTGGGAGCGAGATGACAACTCGTATCCTTCCCTCCATACCTAAAATCCAAATCTACTTAAACTCCTTTGCCCATGTCAATGCTCAATAAAACCTTGGAAAAACAAGGGACGGAGTTCATTTAAAAAGTCGCAGAAGCGACGAGGATTCAAAGCCACAAGCGGCCAGTCCTGAGATAAAAACATTGCCACACTCGGCTGGAGCAAAACACAAACAATAACATTAAAATAAACAAAGTCTCACACGAGACTGCAAACTCAATTATTCTCTACACGCGGAGCCTCACCTACACCAATTACCCCTTCCGGACTCGGAACCGCTCCGCCTCCACCTTCCTTGGCTATAGGACCCTGACCCTCAGCGTCGCCCGAGCAAGGCGGGAGGATACACTCGGATTTCAGGCCAGCGAGGATCAGGTTGAAGTCTCCGTCCACGTCCACTAACTCCACCCTACGAGAAGAAAGCTTGGCCTCCTCGGTTCACAGAGACGGAGGTGCATCACCGTAAAAAAACTGGACCTCTTTCAACCCTCCCTCGATGCCTGCCAAGGCCAAGTCCCTGACGCAGATGACTGCCAAGGAATCAAGGGAATCAGCAAACCTCGCCAAACGGGTCTGAAACTCGGCATGTACGACTTCCTTGACCTCGTCGATCGCACCAACCGACAACTCCTCCCCACTCTTGATCCTAAAATTTAGCCGGCGCAACTCCGAAGACTTAGCCGTCTTTGCCTCTTTCGCCTTAAGGAAAGAGCTCGCGGTCTTAATATCCTCGAAAACCTTCAACTACCTTTCAAGCTGCGACGACCTCTCTCGCGACTCCACCAACTCCTTAGCAAGATGGTCAGCTTCTCTACCGCACTCGATGATCATCCCATCAATCAACGAGACAAACTATGAAGCAAAGGAAAAGAGGCGGTCAAGAAACGATCAGTACGCAAAAGGAAAAAGGGACGAGAAAGGAAGAAGATTTTTTCTCGAAACACACCTTGGTGCGTTGTCTGGATACCGTTGCAGGCAGAGGATCACCCTTGGGGTCCTTGGTACACCTCCTCTTCTTAGCCGCGTTGGGATAAGCATAAGGTCTCTTAGGACCCGTCGGCGTAGGAGCTGGAATTGTTCTAGGGGCATGCAACCCCAAGACGATTGCCCTCCTTGCTGGGTAAGGAGGAATGAATTTGTCAACCGGTTCCACATCGACTACGTGGACCAGGTTCGTAGAGGAACCCGACCGCTGAACCTCGGCGTCAGATACCAACGCATACACGGTGATCTCCCCTCCGACAGGAACAGCATTGTGCACGGGGGGAACCTCGGGAGTCAAGGTATCGGCTGGAACCACAAGTCTCTAAGGCATGCTGTGTGTGGGGTTTGCCATCTCCTCGGCCTCGCGACGAGCCAACTCGTTCTGAAAGGAAAGAAATTCCGTAATATGAGCTGGGATGGCTCCGGCGACAGGGAGATCCGAAAACTCGCACCGGCGGCGTTGCTCATCTCGACATCACCACTCTCTTGAAAGTTGCTGGAAGAAGACATCTCGGCGAAAGAGAAATTTCTAAGAGAAAATGCAAAGAGAACTTGAGAAAATGGGAGAGTGTGGAGAGAATGAAAAATGGGAAGCTATATTTATATAAGAAACAAAAGTTGAAGGATTTTTCGCATTAAAATAATTGGGAAAAACTTTTTGAGAAAAATTAATTATACAACGGATTCTGATTAACACCCTTACTCGCCCGCAAGAATCTTGCTCAAAACTTGCGAGACGGGGGGCTAACTTTTGGGGTATAAAACGGTACTCTCGAAATCAACGTCTAAAAATTGTGTTTCCACACGAATGATGTCTCAACACCATCCCAACAAAAGTTCCCGAGCCAAACACTCAAGAGAAACGGGGCGCGAAACCAACCAAGCAGTCTAATTCGTTGAACAGGCGAGTCAGATCGACCTAAGCCAACCAACTCGCCCGTTCGGTGAGTTGGATCAAACAAGACAAGCAACTCGCCCGTTCGACGGGTTGGACAAGTCCAACTCGCCGAACGGGCGAGTTGGATCGAGCAAGATGCCCAACTCGCCTGATCGGCGAGTTTGGTCGCACAACAATCCAACTCACCCGTTCGGAAACTTGGATCAATCAATCCATTTTCGTCCCATCCTCGTAACTCCCTCCTTTATAAACAGATCGAACTCATCTCTTTTTCGGTCTCGATTGAGATTGACGTTGGAATTTTACCGTAAGAACTCGTTCCCTCGTATAAAGTTCGGACCAATCGTGTAAAACGGCAATGGTTGACTAAACACCTAAAGTTGCCTTGCACTATATAAAAGATTATAACTCTCGTCGGGGATGACATCTTCTCAAGAATGTTCTTTCGATAAAATCGAAAGAACGCTTAAGTCAAAAAACAATCCGAGAAGGTCTAAAACTCGACTAAAAGCCACTCGCAATTTTATCCAAAATCGAGTCTAATCTTTATGACGGTTTATCTTTTATTTTACAGGAATAGATAAATTTTAAGTGCCGAAGATAAATGTCAAGATGAAAAGATAAATTTTAAGTTTCCAAAGATAATCATGAAAATCGAAGGAAAAAAGAATATTTCGCAAAGTGATAAATTCGACCGAGGGTAGAAGGGGAAAGAGCAAACCGCCTCTGGAAGAAGTATATAAGGATTTTGAGGTTGAGGATGCAGGGGGACACGAAATTTCTTACTCAGAGCAAACATAGCACTTAGGGCAATTAGGCATATGTCCGTTTTACTGTTATCGAGCTGCGCCTCAACTAGGTTATTCAGGTCTTACAAGGTTAAAACTAGGAAATCGCCGACGGTTCATTCCGCTAAGGCTTTACCTATTGTAACGCTCAAACCACATATTCGAAATAAGATCCTCTTTGTTTTCTTTTTGTCTTTACTAATTCATTGTTATATTGTTGTTCTCACTGTTTGGTTGCTTGTCGTTTTTGGCTTAGCAGAAA
>CAJHQP010009850.1:0-20758 GCA_905132765.1 Moricandia arvensis
AAAAAAAGAGAGAGGTTAGTTTTGTCTTTGACTTTGAGTTTTGAGTCAAATTTGCAAATAACCCTATTTTATTAATTTATTTTTATTCAAACTGGGTATATGATATTTGAAGATTTAACTGTTATTTGTTTGAATGATGCTAAGAGATTGTTATATAAATATATATATATATATATATGTATGGTGTGAGACTTGTCAGCCAGATAAATGGAGGACTTCTGTATTGGCTGATGAATTGTGTGGAGATTGTCGAGGTATAGGGATGAACTTGTATAACACCCATGAGCATATAAAGGTATATGGAGGGATTTATGACTAAACATATTTTAGCATATAAAGGTATATGGAGGGACTTTTGTACCACGTATGAGCAGTGGGAGTACAAGTAGGAAATTCTATACTACATAATGGTGTATATGAGGAGAATGCAAGAGTACATTGAGGGACATCTGTGCTACACATAATTTTGGTATATATATATATATATATGAAGAGAATGCGGGGTGTAAAAACTAGCAATGTATTATCAACGCATTATTTGCTACATGTGGTGCATTAGAACTGTGTCTGCTCATTTTTGGTCTTGACTATTGGTCTGAGTGCTATATATCTAAGTCCTTAGACTTGTAGGTTCTTTCATACCTCACTGAGTGACTCTCATATTATTCAGTTTTCTTTTCCTCTTACAGGTTAGTATGACGAGTGGTTGGATAATTGAATGGTTTGGTGTTTTGGAATCGTCGAGATTTTGTTTCGATTTTAAATATGATCATTTGATGCGGTTAATTTCAGTTACAGAATTTCTTAAATGTGTTTTTTCTTCTATATTTTTAATGTTTCGATAATTTTAATTGGTTTTGGTTAATTCAGTGTAATTTAATATTTTTGCTAACTAGCACGCTGTTCTCGAGGAGGATGAGACAGTGTTACAAAATCAGTATTCAATTTTTTTTTCTCAATCAAATTTAACCAAGATTCCAAAAATATTACACAAAAGGGTTGGGGGTTGGGTTTACTGGCAAGCTTTAAATTACCCTTTGAGCTACTTTGCAATTTCAGAATGCGATGTAGAACTTAAGATCGAATCCACAAAGACTCGATGGTTCACACAATAGACTTATGATTTCAGATTAAGCTACGCAAAATAATAGAAAATAGTAAACAAAGCAGTTGTTTAGGTCAAAATCGGTCACGGCGAAATCAACGTCTAGTAACTCCCGTGAATATTCTTTAAAACAAAACAACATGGGAACGCCGAAATGACAAGCTAACCCCATCTAAGCACAGACATAAGAACTGAATTTTTTATGTTTGGTCTAAGACTAGAAACGCTTTCGTCCAAACACGAAACCTCGAGCAAAACTCCTATAGAAGATTTTAAATGATCTTTTAAACAAACAATTACGAGAATGTCTTCTTACCGTCACCATAAAGGCTCCTCGCCTTCTCTCTGAGCTCCTCGTACTCGCCTCCTCGTCCTCGTCCTCGCCCTCATCCTTGCCCTCATCCTCGCCTTCTCACCTCCTCCCCTCGCCCTTGGCCCATCGCCCTCGCCTCTTCGTCCTCTCTCCTCGCCTCCTCGCCCTCACCCTCGCTTCCTTGCCCTCGACTCCTCGCCCCCTCGCCCTCGAATCCTCGCCCCCTCACCCCCTCCCCTCACCTCCTCGCCCTCTGCTCCTTGCCTCCTCGCCCTCTGCTCCTCACCTCCTCACTCGCTGCTCCTCGCATCCTCGCCCTCTACTCCTCGCCCTATGCTCCTCACCTTGCTCCTCGCCCTCTGCTCCTCGCCCTCTGCTCCTCGCCCTCTGCTCCTCACCTTGCTCCTCACCCTCTGCTCCTCGCCAACAAGCTCCTCACCTCCATATCCTCGCCATCTCGATCTCTGAGATCATTCATGGTAGCATCCTTCAAAATTCAATCAAAACGTCTTTCACTTTGTCTCAATCGAAGTTTTATGATAAAAGCAAGCATGCCATGTTTTCTCGTAAATATCCAAACGGTAAACAATATGAAAAACAGATTTCAGACAAACTAACGATTTCCCTGAGAAATAATCGTAATAAACGCGAAACTCCTAAAATACGTCAAAGCCCACTTATGATTTAACTTGAGAAAAGACCCAAATGCAATGACAGTTATAAAGAAAATGGAAAAGAGGATAAATGCAAAGTTTCCAAGATAAACTCAAACGTCGAGAGGATAAGGAAATATCTCCGCGAAAGGATAAAATCGAATCAAGGGGAGAAAAGGAAAGACGACCGACTTTGGATGCATATATAAATGGGGACATAAAATTTTACTTAGCAACTTAGCAGTTTGAGCAATTTCAGGCAATTTCTTTTTCGTTATCAAGTTGCGACTCAACTAGGTTTAAGAGTTTAGGTGGTTCGAACTATAGATCTCGCTGACAGCTCTCGAAGCCGAAGCTCTTATGACCTATTGTAATGTTTGCTATTCTCTTACGCAAATTCAGAATAAGATCATCCTCTGTTTGCTCCCAAATTCATATTATTTACTTTGTTTTCTCTCATAGTTTGATCTTTTGTTTTCGACTTCACAAAAATCTGGATCCTCGGAGAAAATGGGATTCATATCACTTTCTTACAATTCAAATCTCGACAATGCGAATTTTGGTTCCCACAGCAGTAAGTAGAAAAGATTTGTAAACGATGGGAGAAAAGCGTTATATCTTGAGAAATTACTCAGGCAATTCAGAAGTGCAATCAATTGATGCCAAGGGTTTACTATTAAAGATTCTAGGACTCAAACCTCAATACATAAGTCAATTATTTGTCGCTGCAGAGAATACCTATGCATAAATCGTAGAATTCCAAATCTCTTTGCGAATTCAATTGATTAAGACAATTATTAAACTCAACTTTGATTATGTCACTATATTCCTAAACCAAATCTTTATGCAAATCGGTATTTAGCTCATTGTAGGAACCAAAATTCGCACTGTCGATTTTCGTAAAATAAGGAAAGTTAAGAAACCCTAACTCTCTTAGAGGTCCCAGATTTATGCTAAGCCAAACGTCAAGCAATCATACAATGAAAACAAACAAAATAATAAATCGATAAAAATGAAAGATAGCAAAGAAGATCTTATTCTGAATTCGTGAATGAGCGTTACAACAGGTAAAGCCTCGGCCGAAATAATTGTTGGTGAGTTCCCTAGTTCTAACCACCTAAGACTTGTTAACCTAGATGAGTTGCCGCTTGAGAATAGAAAACAGAAAATTTCCTAAGTCCCTCTAAGTGCTAAATTTTTTGTGCATCCTTCGTTTCTAGCCATGGTGTTCCTTATATACTCCTCTTTAAACCAGTTTCCTCTTTCCTTCTCTGGCTCTGAGTGGTGTTTATCGCTTTGCGGAAATATTCCATTTTTCTTCGATCTTCATGATTATCCCTTGAAACTTAACATTTATCTTCTGGACTTGACATTTATCTTCTCCGGCGAACAATAGATAAACCATCATAGTATCCTTGGGCTCAATCTCGTCTAAAATTGTAAGTGGGCTTTTAGTCGCGTTTTAGATCTTTTCGGGCCGTTTTTTACTTAAACGTTTTTATGATTTCCGTGAGAGAAAACCTTTGGTACGATGTTTTATAAGTAGTTAAAATTACTCGTATAGCTGAGTCAACTTCAGTGTTAAGTTTATCATTGCCTTTTTATACGAACAATTTGAAATCATATGAGAATGCAAGTACTTACGGTTTTTATCGTAAAGTTTTAACAATAATTCAATCGAGACGAAACAAGAGACAGTGTGATTAAGGTTAAAAAGATGCACTGATCAGAACCGAGACGGATGGTGCTGATCCAACTCGCATAATGGCGAACTGGACGTGGTCGATGCAACTCGCCATCAGGCCAGTTGGATGAGCTGATCTAACTCACCGATGGCTACTCAGATAGAGTTGGGTAATGATCCAAGTTTGATTGGTACATGCTTCTGCAAATACGATCAAGACGACAATCCTGCTGAAACAGAATCGATCAACACCCAACCCTTGGCGTTGGTCGGGGGCCGCTTCAACCAAAACCAGCACGAAACCCGCCCTTCAGCATCAATTGATACTCACGATCCACCATCGGTTGACGGTTATGCCATGGGTCAGAACGAGGAAGACAGTCAAGTAGAAATAGTCCACATACGGCAGCAATACTGTGAGAGGATGCCAGAAACCTACAACTTAGAGTACGATGATTCTTATTTTGAAGAGGAAGCAGTCGAGGACCATGCTTTTGCACTCAAAAAGACTGGAAATTTCAGCAGATCCTATGGAAGCTGGAATGCATCTTCGATCGACGGTGGGTCTAAACCATCAATGGGCGACGACCCGACATGATGTGATGACAATTATGGCTACCTCAAACCAGATGAGTTTGAAATCATGCGAGACCCAAATGGATATGCACAAGCATAGATGGAAGGATTCTCAATGTGTCCTAGGACGATATTGCAGACATACTGGCTATGGCCAACGGATCATGGAATATCTTCAGAAATCAAACATCGGGTGAGGCAGTCAATTGAGCATCGAGCGGCGGCAACAGTTGGCCATCAATCGACAGTCACAACGCAGCATCTGCGCAAAGACTGGTAACAGAAGAGTGCTTACAAGACAAACTTGGTAGAGTTTACTTTTCCTAGGACTTAATGAGGGATAGTATCAACCAGAGTTTGGATGATATTTCAGAGCCCACATATGCCAGAATTAACATGCAGACGGGATGCATTCAAGCACTCGAAGAAAGGATAGGCAGATTGGCATTTGCTCAGAGGAAGCTGGAAAATCAGCAAACCAGACTAGATGAGTCTGTAAGAGGCTTTATCAGTGCATGGTTTGAGACGAGCAGAGAGTATGTGGATACTTGCTTTCCACATTGGTTTGATGAACCAGCTTCCTACTCCAGAAGTCAAAACGTCGAGCTTAAGATAATAACCAAGCGCTGCATGGGAGGGAACACAATGTGTAGTAAGTTTTAATTTGAGTTTTCATTAATTAGTTATCAATTATGGTTTTTATCTAATTACTTTAGAAAAAGGAGCAGAACAGTTCGAAAACACCACCGGCCGACACCTTGACATCACCATCGGTCAACGTCTTGGATGGTTTACCATCGGTCGACACCCACCAATCACCATCGGTCGACACTTCTTACAGAGTTTGGTAACTTCGATTTTCTCTCAACCTTTTACTTATGCTTTAGTTTTTCTTAACCAATCCCAACGAGATATCACTGGGGACAGTGTTATTTAAGTCCGAGGGAGGTTCGCTGATACTTTTATTTATTTTTATCTATTAAGTTTTTTCAAATAGTTTTTATAGAGTCAAGAAGGGGATTATGATCAGAACTTATTTATTAACTAACCACACTTTAGCACCATTCTTAGAAATGTTGATTGCAGAGATTACTTGAGATGCCAAAGTGGATTATCCTGCCATTAGATCACACTTACTAAGAAAGTTTGAAGGAACCAAAGCTGATCTCCAACCTAATACTGACTACTTTCATTGCTTTGGGGTTTGGTACACATCGGATCGGATTCCTTCTTCAAGTTTGTAAGGTACTAGTCTGTTATTTATGATTTCCCTTCTCTCTCTCTCTCTCTATGGATCTGTAATAGAAAAAACTGAGATGATTTTCTGAGATGTAGAGGGGTAGGTACATTACCGATGACCCCATTATTCGCCTACAACTTTGTTTCAAAATAAAATAAAAAATGAGATAGAGATGGACTGTTGCAACATAATTGTCCATTGAATTTGAGATCCAAAAAGATTCTGAGAAAAAATAGGGAAGAAAGGGATCATGAAAGGATTTATACCTATACATGCAGGTTTGCAGGAGTTGAGTCCATGTGTCCTTGGATCGATACTCCCAAGGTAAAGCCTGCACTTTATTTTTATGCAAAGAAATGAGATCAGTAGAGAGTTGAGTTACATTAGTATTTGTTGAGTTGCTTGTAGAATGAATTTGGTTGCTATACTAGGATAAGACATATAAAGTTTCTCTTTGATTAGCATTATTCGATGTGGTTGCGATATAGTAGGGGTGATGGTTATGCTTATGTATTATGTGAGTCCCCGCTTTTCAAACCTCTTTCACAGGCTACCGTTGTTTTACTTAAGGACAAACAAAAGATTAAGTTTGGGGGAGTTGATATGCCTTGTTATTTACCAGTTTAAAACTATCATTTGGACCCTATTTGGAGTCTGCTATGTATGTCTAAACTGTATTTTAGTGTCTTTTCAGATCAAGGTACGTTTTGGAGCATTATGAAGATAATGAAGTTTGTTTGAGCATTTAGAGAAGATATCCAGTAGCTGTTCACACTAGCTAAGTCAAAGTCAATGTCAAGCCTGACCATCAATCCAGGGTGCATACTTGTTGTCGATCGACGGTCTACTCGCAGAAGTATTGGCCGACTTCAAGCCCAAGTTAATAAAAATTACAAGAATGCCCCAAAACAAGTTTTTACCTAGTTTATAAAGGTCATGCCATTGTTTAGGCGGAGAGACAGATTTCATATTACACAAAGTATTATTTACAGCTTTTAGTTTTCTTAGTAGTTTTGGGGAGAAGATCTGAACTCTTTAAGAGCTTTGTATTGGAACCCCATCATTTATTATATGCATTATATTATTCAGTTTATCATCTTTCTATGATTATGTCTGAGTAATTCTCTTCTTAGATTTAGGGTTTATTATGGTATTGATGAATTAGCCCATAAATAGGATTGCTAGGATGAAGAAATATCAATCTTTGGAATTGTGTTTAATGCTTGTGTTCTAGAGTAGCTAACTAGAAACCTGAACTTAGGACGGGGACAACTACGAGAGTAGGTTCTGTGCCATAATTACTTCCATTGAGCTAGGTTGTTAGATACATGAGAGAACTGGTTTAATTAACCTAGCGGACAAACTTCCTGTCCGATAACCATCAATCGACACTCGGCCTTAGCCGTCAATCGACGGTCGAGTCCTCTGTTCGCATACGAGAGTTGGAACGAGAGGGGGTCAGATTTGTGATAAAGGTCCTTGCATATTCATAATTCCTTGCATCCTATCCACTAAAATTCACTTGCTTGAAACCCTTGATCTATCTTTTCCATATTTGAATCAATTAACTTCTTTAGACAATTTCGTTTTTGGAATAAAACCTACAAACAAACCTCCAATTTATAGCTTGCCTAGCTTAACCTTTAGAATTTAGAAATCTATTGTGTGCCTCGCTATTTGTGGATTCGATCCCTAACTACTACAATTAGATTTCTCTTGGCAAGAGTAGTTCGTAGGGTTAATTTGATAGATTGTCTGCTTTAATATAAACCTTAACCCGTACGCTGTCAAAGATCTTATTGGGAATTCGTGAATGAGCATTACAACAAGTAAAGCCTCAGCCGTAAGAGCTGTTGGCGAGTTCCCTAGTTCTAACCACCTAAGACTTGTTAACCTAGTTGAGTCACAGCTCGAGAATAAAAAACATAAAATTGCCTAAAACGCTCTCAATGCTAATTTCTCCGTGTGTCCTTGGTCTCTAACCTTGGCGTTCTTTATATACTCCTCTTTAAGGCGGTTTCCTCTTTCCTTTTCTGCCCCCGAGTCGTGTTTACCGCTTTGCGGAAATACTCCATTTTTCTTCGATCTTCATGAATATCCCTCGAAACTTAACATTTATCTTCTCGACTTGACATTTATCTTCTCCTGAAAACAATAGATAAACCATCATAGTATCCTTGGGCTCAATCTCGTCTAAAATTAAGTGGTCTTTTAGCCGCATTTTTGACCTTTTCGGGCCGTTTTTGACTTAAACGTTTTTACAATTTCCCCGAGAGAAAACCTTTGGTATACGTTGGTTTTATAAGTACTTCAATTACTCGTATAGTCGAGCCAAATTCAGTGTTAAGTTAACCGTTGCCATTTTATACAAACAATTTGTATTCATACAAAAAGTCTTCTTTACGGTTTTTATCATAAATCCAACGGAAACTTCAATCGAGACGAAACAAGAGACAATGTGATTAAGGTTCAAAATATGCACTGAGCGGAACCAAGACGGATGGTGCTGATCCAATTCGCCTGATGGCGAGCTGGACATGGTTGATGCAACTCGCCAACAGTCGAGTTGAACGAGATGGTCCAACTCGCCTGATGGCAAGTTGGATGGAGACCATCCAACTCTCCATCTGGAAATTTGGGTGAGCTGCTCCAACTCGCCTGATGGCGAGTTGGGCTTGGTCTGTTCAACTCACCGTCGGGCGGGTTGGACACGGCTGTTTTGGTCGTTCCGTTGCTCGAATGTCTTTTCCGATAACTTGCCGTTCAATTGTTTTTGAATTTGTACAAGGTTCTAGTTTTAATTTCCCGCACTTTTGTTTTTCTTTTTTAGAAAACAAATGTTTCGGGAATTTCCAGACATTGACTCTGTCGTGACAAATTTTGACCCCAACACTTATCAAGATTGGTTCATGCAGCCAATAACACTGTCTTGTCTACCAATTATCCTATGATCTAGATTTCAGGTTGTCAATCCAAGTATATCTTTAAACATAATCAAGATGAGGTATTCTATAGATAACCATAACAATTCGATCAATTAGCAGCTAATCCTAAACCCTAAAAAAAAACTAAATGTAACAATTTATCTACTCAAATATGAAAGTAATAACACAAATCATAGTCTGAATAAACTTCATAATCATAAACACTAGGCGTTAAAATCAATCTCTCTCGATTTTTGATCTCTTTTGGGACTCTTTTGTTAATATTGGAAGCTTTTGGGCCAACTACAATTCCTTGAAACTTCATTAACATGTGGGTGTCGACCGACACCCTCCATAGTGTTGATCAACACCAAGCAATTGTGATTTTCAGCTCTAATTCTTTTGATGCTCCAAATTGCTTCAAAATCTCCATAGTAGTCCAACACGTACCTTAGCCAGAAAAAATCTAAAACGACTCCAAACATATAATATAGACTATAAGTAAGGACTTATATCATTGCCCGAACCCATAAAACCATGATGTATCAACTTCCCAGACTAATACATTGATTTCCCTCAAGCAAGACAAAGAAAAGATTGTGGGAGAGATTTGAAAATGGAGGAAGTCACTTACTCGTACAACCACCATTGTCACATGTGGGAACCGAAATTCACACTGTCGATTTCCGTAATCGGAGGAGAGCTTAGAAACCCTAAATTTCCCTAAGGTCTCGGATTTCTACTGAGCCTACGACAAGTGATCAAATTATGAATAACAAAATGTAAAAGAATCGAACATGAATTGCTAGTAAAATAAAGATTTTATTGAAGCGTCTTTGCCTAAAGACGTTGCAATGATACAAAATGTTTTAAGAGCTTCGGCCACAAGAGCTTTCGGCGTATTTCAAGTTCTAGCACCTAAAACCTAAACCTAGTTTGAGTCGCAGCTCGAAAACAAAAACGAAATTGCTAAAATATTTCTAAGTGCAAAGTTGCAGAGATATTTGTTTCTGCGTCCCTCTTGCTTCGTTTATATAGGTCTTCAAGGTCGATCATATTTCTTTGTCTGCCCCCAATTCGAGTTTATCCTTCCGCAGAAATTTTCCTTTTCTTCTCGTTTTTTATAATTATCTCGGAATTTTGACAATTATGTTCTTTTCCGTTTCTATTATGCAAATATTATGTAGACCATCATAATAGTTGGGCTCATTCTCATCTAAAACCGTAAGTAGGATTTTATCGCATTGTAGACCCTTTTCGCCGTTTTGCTATTTCTTTCGGAGAAATCATGTGTTTGATGTGTTCTCCAATTCTCTAGTTCAACTCTCGTTTGTTACTAGAGTTTTAGAATGTTTAAGATATGTTTCAGGGTATAACCAAGCTCTCGCTTGCGCTATAACATCCTATAATCTAAGGTTGAAGTGATTAAGTTCAATTTAGCATTAAGATCTACTTAAACAAATAACTAATTAGAATAAACCTAACAATTTCATAACATTAGCAAGCCATTAACTACCCTAGAAGAACCCTAAATTTAAGGATGGAATACTCAGACATGATTGAGATAAACATGATGAATAGAGGAATAAATTGCATAAAATAATAATAATAAAACAAGGGAGTTGAAGATCTTAGTCTCATAATCGAATAGATCTCTCTGTCCTAAGGTAGCCGTCAAGTTTGCAAGTATAAAAAGGGTTGAAAAACAAGCTTTTCTTGCAAAACAGCTAATACACCTAATAAATAGCCTAAAACACGGCCAGAGACTTGTCTTGTAGATAGTGGAACTTCTGAGTAGAATCGTGATTTCTTCAAATCTTAAATAACTCGGTAGAAGTGTTGACCATTCATCGACACTTGGGGTGAGACGTCGATCGATGTTCTTAATGTTTCTTTGTTCTGACTTTGAGTTCTGGGCTGAGCATTCTTCAATGCTCCAGAATGATTCTAAAGCTCCAACTTCTTCCAGTGAGTACCTGAACCTGTAAAGTCTCTAAAACAATTTGAATTGCATAATAAATACTCTAATATCGTATACATATCATGGGTAAGATCAGGTAAAACCATGACATATCATCTCCCCCAGACTTTTCCTTTGCTTTCCCTCAAGCAAACCATAGAATGAATCAGATAAAGGTTTGAAAACGCAAAGACTTACCAGCTCCTTAGAATGCTGTTTCACATAAGTTTCTGTTGCAGGCACATCTAGAGTATTTCCATTTAGTTCACTTAGCTAATCAGTCTTCCCTACCACAATCTACCATAAGCTATCTGACATACTATCCTCATTTAAATACATAATATAAGGTGCATGCTTTATCCTGGGTATATCGATCAAATGACACATGGACTCTTACCCAAGTAAGTGTCTGAACCACATGTAACTTTTCTAATATTTTTCATCTCTCTTCTTTCACCTCTGAATCTTTTTATATCTCAAATTCAACGGACAATAATGCTGATACAGTTCATCTTGCCATCTCATTTCGATTTTTTTTTTGAAAAAGTTGTAGGCGAATAATGGGGTCGTCGGTAATGTACATTCATCTTGCCATCTCATTTCAATTTTTTTGACAAAGTTGTAGGCGAATAATAGGGTCGTCGGTAATGTACCTACCCCTCGCTTCCAACGATGTCTGATCATTCCTTCGAATTAGAATAATTGGTTCATCGGTAATGTACCTACCCCTCTGCATCTCAGGAAATAATCTCAAACTTTTCTTTATAGATGCTAAAGAAAGATGAGAGGAGGATCATGAAGTAAAGTATTTTTACCTTTCAGATTTGCAAGAGGAATCTGATCCTATGTATACCAGCCCCGAAACAAGAAAATATATTTACTTAGGTTGGAGGTTAGCTTTGATTCCTTTAGAAGTTCTTAAGAAGTGTGGGTGTTATAGGATAATCTTTTCCATGCAACCTCATAATCGTGCTAGAAATGGTGTAACAAACTGTTCCAGAACAAAGTTATAATCTATAACTAACTTCTAGTTTTGACTCAATAAAACATTTATAAAATATTTTTTATTCGTTAGTTAAGAAATAAAACATCAAAACATGGTGTTAGTAACTAACTCCCCCAAATTTGAATAACACTATTCAGTGTCAAAATAGTCTGAGATTGGCGAGATTAAATAAATTAAAATGTAAATAAGTTAGTTGTTAGGAACGAAAAACTCATACCTTTCTATCAAAGTCACCATCGATCGATGGCACCAAAGGACCATCGATCGATGGTCGACGGACAGCATGAATTTGTCATCAAGTAACCGTAAAAATTTTATAAGATCTTCACATTCTGATCATATCTCTTTGTGTTAGCTCTGTTAGACACTCAAAAAATCAAGTTAAAGCAACAAGTAATGATAATAAACGTGAGTTCTAAAAAGCCAAAAAATACACAACATAATAAAATAAGTCATGCACGAGCCTGAAATAAAAATAGAAGGGAGCAGAGCAAAAATGTAGGCTACTACTCGTCGGTGGTATCCATATCCATCTGGCGAGGTGGTGCTGGAGCTGCTGGTGGAGACCTCGCCCTGGTACGAGGACAAATGAAACACTGGCACCAAGTCATAGCCTCCAACCTACCCCATATAGCCTGAAGTGCTCCCACCACGAATCGCTGGAAGTCTCCGTGATCGTGAGTGGGGATCTATGGGATCTGAGAGAATTCTGGTGGAGGCGGTGGAGGTGCTGCTGCCTGATCCTCAGAAGGCGCGTGTACTGCTATGAGTCCTCCTCTGCGTCGTATACAGACGTGTGCATTGTGCACGAGGCGCTCGTCTGGCCTGAACTCGAGGCGTGCAAGGGTGTCCGCAAAATCCATCACATTGGGCGCTGGGAGCTCTATCATATGGGGCCCACATCATCTACAAAGGACCAGGAGCATCCTTCCTTCAGCCGTCCCGCCCTCGTCAGGTGAGCCTCATCTAGACACTCAAACTTAGACTCCACAGATGCTCCCTGAATTCTGATATCAAGGTGTAGAAAGATGGGTGTCAGGAGGCCCCGTACCGCCTTTCTGCTAGATCCCTTGAAGGGTTTCCCCTTCAAGGACACTAAGTTCTCAGCGAAGATGGCTCCAAGGTTCACCATTTGGTTGCTCACGGGCGGGGAAATGGCCTTGTCATCGAGCTCAACCAGGCCTCTGACTGACTCCTACAACTGTGTAAGCTCCTGAACCCTCAGCTTGTTGGGCTCCATCTTGCACAACACGGTGTTGGCAAGGATCTTTAGAAAGTAGAGCAGGGACGGGTGGCGAACATATGTTTGCATGGCTGGGCTGGAGTCAAAATGGCATGTGGCAGTGAGCCCCCAGAAGGAGGCCTGCCTAGGGAAGGGAGGAACGGTGCAGCCTAGGTACTCGGGGTTGTTAAACCTGTAGATGGGGCAGAGGTCAGGGATGGTGATGTTATGCCTGATGCCCCTGATCATGAAGGTCAAATAGGCCTCAGTCGTCCTTTTTGCCCTCGAGTTCTGATAGATCACCAAGAAGTGGCCATGAACTGTCGGACTAAGTCGGGATAGAGTGGAAATGGCTTTGTATCCATGGTCCCCATACCAAGCTCTCTCATCCTATCGCGGATGTCAGGCTGGAGCTCCAGTTTTTTCAGGACGTCTCGGTCGACGAAGTTGGTGGGCTCGATAGAAACGCCTTGCCAGGCGTTATAGTAGAGTCTGTCATAGTCGTCCCTGTCTTGGGACACGGCTCTGTGAGTGCATGTTGTTGGGGTCAAAATCGGTTACGACGAAGTCAATAACTGAAACTTCCCGAAAAATGTTTCTCTTTAAAAAGAAAGAGATAATATTTGAGGCGGGAAAACCAAAATCGAGTTTCGTATGAATTCTAAAAAGGATTCGTACGGTAATTCCTCGAGAAAGGTTACTCTAGGCCTCGGACAAACAGATCCCCGAGCATTCAAACAACAAAACAACTATATGGCTTGATCGTCCAACTCGCCGAACGGGTGAGTTAGACCGCATGAACCGACCAAATTGCCGAAGGGGTGAGTTGGATCGAGCAAGTCACCCAACTCGCCCGTTCGTCGAGTTGGACTATTCCAACTCGCCGAACGGGCGAATTGGGTCGAACAAGCAATCCAACTCGCCCATTCGGCGAGTTGGATCATCCAATCCATCTTCGTCCCGTCCTTGTAGCTCCCTCTTTCAAAATCGGATACAACTCGTTCTTATTTCGTCTCGATCAGATTTGTCGTTGAAACTTTACCGGAAGAACCCGTTCCTCGTATGAAGTTCGAACTGAACGTGTAAAACGACAACTGTTAACTAAGTACCAAAAGCTGCCTCCACTATACGAGAAATTCAAACTCTCTTCGGAATCGACGTCGTTTCGGAAGCGCTCTTTCGATAAAACCCTAAAAAGGTTTAAGTCGAAATACGGCCCAATGAGGCATAAAACGCGGCTAAAGACCCACTTGTGATTTCATACGAAATTAAGCCCAGCTATGTTATGATGGTGTATTTTTACACACAGAAGAAGATAAATTTCACGAAATCGGAAGATAAATGTCAAGTATCCAAGATAATGATGAAAATCGAGATAAAAAGGAATATTTCCGCGAAACTATAAACTTGACCTAGGGGCAAAAAAGGGAAGGGGAACCGACCCATAAGGCATTTATAAGGGGAACTATAGCAAAAGACGTAAGGATAAGAAGATTTAGACCTAGGGAAATTCTAACTTAGAAGAACTTAGGTGGCTAGAACATCATAGTTATACTCTAACATTTCTCCATCTTTGTTCGACGATTCTGATTTCTTTTGACTCTACAACTCATTGCACTTAGAAAGCCTAAAGCTTTATTCTCGACAAGCTTGGTTTCTACTACTGGCACTGGATTACCAGACGAACTTGCTTCGGCATTTCGATCTCTTGGTTGATTCTGTTAATTGAAATACGTTCGGCTTGATCCTCGAAAGGGGTACGTAGGCAGCCTTTCATAAGGTTCAGTCCAAAATCAATCAAAACATTTTTCATATTTTTTGTCTTTTCTTATCAGGCTGCGACTCAACTAGGTTTAAGGTTTTTGGTCGCTAGAACTAGGTAACTCGCTAACAGCTCTTGCGGCCGAAACTTTGATAATCCTTTGTAATGATTGATACGCTCTTATGCGGATTTGAAATAAGATCTACTTTTCTATAGATCCGTTTTGTTATCTTTTCAAATTTCTGCATTTATTCGATAACTTGTATTTTGTTCTCGCAGAGAATCCGGGATCTCAGGGAAAGTTAGGGTTTCTTGACTTTTTCTTAATTTACAGAAATCGACGGTGTGAATTTTGGTTCCCACACATGACCTCGAGGCTACAGCTGCCTTGGGGTTGGGGTAACGCTGGAACATGTCAATCAATTCCCTCTCCTCCTTAGGCCAAGGTGCACGACACGAAGGTCCCGATGGTGCAGAACTAGAGATACCAACATCAAAACGCGCCTTGGTTCATCTCTTACTCATCTACAATCGCAAAACAAACGAGAATTAGTGATTATTTTCAAGTTGTTACGACTGTCGATCAATAGATGGTCTGTCGCGATTGTCATGAGATTTTCATATTTCAAATCAAACCAATAATCGTGCAAACAATTACAATCGGTTGATAACTCCTATTCTAGTAATTCATCACTCTAAAACGTTCTAAATTCTAACCTATGCTCAAAAGAGTTTTGATTTTAACTCTCAAACCCTAGGAATTCCCTAACCAAGAAATTTGGAGAACATACCTTGAAAATCGGTTGATTTAGTAAACTAAACATATAGAGAAGGTAAAATCGAGTGGTTTAGGGCCAACTACGAGCAAAATAGGCCAAGGATTGAGAGACAAATCGTCTCTTGAATTGGGTGGGTTTTGGCAGTTTTGGAAAGTGTTTAGGGAAAATGGTTCCGTCGAGCTTATACAATCGACGCTTCACCGTCGATCGATGGTCCTTTTGTGACGTTGATCGACGGTCGCTACCCATATTTCATTTTTGCGCATAACTATTATTTTATTTATAATTTTTACTAATATTAATTTTAATTTTGATTTTATATTTTAATGATGATAATATAGTGTAACAAATTTCCTATAAAAACTTTCAAAATTAAAATGTTAAATTAATTTTAAGAAATTTTAAAATTAGGTATTCACAAGTGGTTTTTCCTCTACTAAGCGTTTGTTTAAGGTCGTAAGCTTGACAAGAAACTGAGTTTGTCCATCAGGATTTGGCATCTCTAGACGCGTTGTCTGATAATGCGGAATTTCAGCTCTAGTCCAGTAATGCTTTACTCTTTGCCCGTTCGCTGTGAAGTACTCCCCTTTCTGGTTATCAAAACAATTGCTCCTTAATGTGTAACCTCTCTCACTGTGAAGGGTCCTGACCAACTAGAACGTAATTTCCCGAAAAACGTAGTTAACCAAAAGTTGTACAAGAGTACTTGGTTATTAGGTGCAAAATGCCTAGAAATGATATTATTTTCATGAAAGGATTTAGTCCTTTCCTTGTACAATTTAGGGTTCTGATATGTTGTGATTTTGCATAGTTTTTCCTTTGTTATTTCATATATTTTTATGCATTAACCTTACATTTATTTGCATTTAGAGTATATTACATGTACACTTGCATCTTGTAGGTGTTGGATGAGCTATTTGGAGTTTTGGAGGTGATTAGAACACAAAGGAGCAAAAAGAGACACTAATCGATCAATCCAGTTTTGATGGAAATCTGAATCGATCGATCCAAGAAATCCGTGAGCAAATTGGTAAAGTGATCGATCGATCAGAAAGAAAAATCGATCGATGTGGTGAAGAAATGGACACCAATCGATCGATTCATTTATATGAAAAAAATGAATCGATCGATTGGGACAGCCTGTGTCACTTTTCATGTGCTGGACGAGTTTGGTGGATCAAGTGGCCTAACTTTCTCTACCTTTTCTGAAGAGCCAAGTTTACATTTGCCTTGTGAAGGGTCAAAAGGTGTGTGCAAATGGGATAAAGTGGAAGAAACATCAATGAGTGTGTTTTATTTTAGATCTAGATCTTAACTTTGTAACATGGGGGGTGGGTTGTTCTTCACCTATAAATAGAACCCCAAACCCCATGGCAAAACACACCATCTCCTTCTGAGTCTTCTTCTGTCTAATAGAGTCTATCACTTTCATTCTAAGTCTTGTTTTGCATTCTATTTTGAGTTCTTGTTTGAAAACAATTGTTCTTAAGTGTTCTTGAAGTTATAAAATCTTGTTTTCTTTAGTTATTCTCTTCATCTATATTCTGTTTCTTGTTTTCATATATTATATCATCTTGATTATGCTTCTATCCATCATGGGATTAAGTGTAAACAAGATGATTAGTGAGTAGTCATCCTTAGAATCAATGGGTTAGGTAGATTAATGGGTGGTTAGAAAAGAATTAAGATGTTCTAATGGTAAAGTGCTTAAATTTCTATGCTTACTAAGTGTTCTTAATGCTAGATTGATTTTGGCCATTTTAATCTAGATTCTAAGTGTTTGTAGGACATCGAAAGTGTTTGCATAATGCTTGAAATAACTTAGTAATGCTCTAGTAAACAAAACGAACGGAAGTTGATGTTTAGATTGCTAGATGGCTAGTAGACTAAATCTTAATGTATGTTTGAGTGAACAAAATGAACGGAAGTTGATGTTTAGTTCATAATTGCATAAGGGTTTCTACCATCGAAAGTGGATTAACCTATATTGAATGAGTTCTAGGCCTATAGAAAGATATGTTTGTTTGAAGTTAGACACCCTTGGGAACCACTCCCTTCAATCTTGTCTATGGGAAAGCTTGTCATTTGCCAGTGGAGCTTGAGTACAAGGCATTATGGGCTGTTAAGATGCTAAACTTCGACATCAAGAGTGCCAAAGAGAAAAGACTTTTCCAACTCCATGAGCTTGATGAGATTCGACTTGATGCTTTTGAGAACTCAAGGATTTACAAAGAAAAGACCAAGGCATTCCATGACAAGAAGATACTGAAGAGGGAGTTCAACATTGGAGATCAAGTGTTGCTCTTCAACTCTCGATTGAAGCTGTTCCCTGGAAAACTTAAGTCGAGATGGTCTGGCCCTTTCAAGATCAAAGAAGTAAGGCCATATGGAGCAATTGTGCTTTGGAACAAGACTGGTGGAGACTTTACAGTGAATGGACAAAGAGTCAAGCTGTACATGGCGGCCACACCAGAGGAGGGAGGAACTTCAATTCCACTTTCCGATCCTAAACCAGCCTGATCCAAAGAAAAAGGAAGTCAAGCTAGAGACTTAAAACAAGCTCACTTGGGAGGAACTCCCATGTCTATCCCTATATATATAATTGTTTTATTTGTGTGATTTTCTTTTGTGTGTTTAATAAGTGTGTTTGATTTTTTTTTCAGATGACTCTTCATATCAAAGTAGAAGGATGTCCACTAAATCAAAGAAGAAAGATGCCATCCACCAAAGCAACAAATGTTAGAATTACCCAGCTCCTTCCAGCAACTCCAATTAGCTAAGTGTCTCTCCAACTATTGTAAATATATAGCTTTCATGTTTATTTCTTCTAGTCCTCTTCTTTCACATTGCTCTCACACAAGAGACTGTGTGAAGTAAGTGTGGGGGGAGAGTTTACCTATTCATTAACTATTTCCATAAAAAAACACATAAAAATTAAAAAAAAATTTAAAAAAAAAAAATATATATATATATATATATATTTGCATTTAGATTGCATTCATGCATTGGGAGCTTACCTTACGAGGAATACAAACCTTGAAACTCTTCTTGAAACTTGTTTTTGTGTGAGATTTGACATTCTTCTTGAAACCAACTCCAAATGAACTTAAAGCTAAATGAACTTAATCTTTCTTGCTTATGGGTACTTGTATACTTGATCATGGATCATAAACATTTGGGTTTGATGTTATCCTTCTACCATTCTTAGACAACCCAAATGGCACCTCCTTACCCTTAAAACCCTTACCATTCTTTGAAGCCTAACCATATTTGTTGAGTGAGGTCTCTTTTGATAGCTTGTCATGTGCAAAAACTTGAGAGTATTAGAGGCGACATTGGTTGTTCTTATGTTGGGCTAGCTATAAAACCTCTTGAGAGCTAGCAGTTAGGTTGGGAAGTCTGGTATTGTTTTACAAAAATCTATCTTGGGTATAAAAGGGTATGATAAGTGAAAAAGATGAACCAAAGGAGTGAAAAGAAAAGAATGAACAAAAGAAAAAGAAAATCAGTCTCTAGTTGGTTCAAAAGAAAAAGATAAGAAAGAGTTCACTGGATGAGTAAAAAGAGTGATCTTAACGTCTTTGGGATGATATAATATTTCGAAAATTAACACCAAGAAAAAAGGGTAGAGTTGAAGATCATCTAGGAAAAAGGGAAGAATAAGAACAAACAATGTATGCATAAGTTGCCTCTTTTCTTAGATTGATTTTGCATAATGATCATGCTCCTACTTTTGAGTGTAAGCCACTAAAAAGAAATGTGTTTGAACCTCTCTTTCATGCTCATTAAACCATTTCACTTACCAAGCCAAATGATCGAGATCAAGATTCCATTTGCAAGAATTCACCTTGTTAGCTTATGCTTAATTGAATGTGAGAGTTGGTTGTGAAGTAATGTCGATTGAGGATCCGTCAACTTGTGTAAAGCTATGAGTTCGGGAAATGTATACCTTGGTTTTTAGCTCCCATTTTCATTATCTCTCCCTTTGATCTTAATTAAATTACTTGAGGACAAGTAAAGGACTAGTGTGGGGGAGTTGATATGTTGTGATTTTGCATAGTTTTTCCTTTGTTATTTCATATATTTTTATGCATTAACCTTACATTTATTTGCATTTAGAGTATATTACATGTACACTTGCATCTTGTAGGTGTTGGATGAGCTATTTGGAGTTTTGGAGGTGATTAGAACACAAAAGGAGCAAAAAGAGACACTAATCGATCGATCCAGTTTTGATGGAAATCTGAATCGATCGATCCAAGAAATCCGTGAGCAAATTGGTAAAGTGATCGATCGATCAGAAAGAAAAATCGATCGATGTGGTGAAGAAATGGACACCAATCGATCGATTCATTTATATGAAAAAAATGAATCGATCGATTGGGACAGCCTGTGTCACTTTTCATGTGCTGGACGAGTTTGGTGGATCAAGTGGCCTAACTTTCTCTACCTTTTCTGAAGAGCCAAGTTTACATTTGCCTTGTGAAGGGTCAAAAGGTGTGTGCAAATGGGATAAAGTGGAAGAAACATCAATGAGTGTGTTTTATTTTAGATCTAGATCTTAACTTTGTAACATGGGGGGTGGGTTGTTCTTCACCTATAAATAGAACCCCAAACCCCATGGCAAAACACACCATCTCCTTCTGAGTCTTCTTCTGTCTAATAGAGTCTATCACTTTCATTCTAAGTCTTGTTTTGCATTCTATTTTGAGTTCTTGTTTGAAAACAATTGTTCTTAAGTGTTCTTGAAGTTATAAAATCTTGTTTTCTTTAGTTATTCTCTTCATCTATATTCTGTTTCTTGTTTTCATATATTATATCATCTTGATTATGCTTCTATCCATCATGGGATTAAGTGTAAACAAGATGATTAGTGAGTAGTCATCCTTAGAATCAATGGGTTAGGTAGATTAATGGGTGGTTAGAAAAGAATTAAGATGTTCTAATGGTAAAGTGCTTAAATTTCTATGCTTACTAAGTGTTCTTAATGCTAGATTGATTTTGGCCATTTTAATCTAGATTCTAAGTGTTTGTAGGACATCGAAAGTGTTTGCATAATGCTTGAAATAACTTAGTAATGCTCTAGTAAACAAAACGAACGGAAGTTGATGTTTAGATTGCTAGATGGCTAGTAGACTAAATCTTAATGTATGTTTGAGTGAACAAAACGAACGGAAGTTGATGTTTAGTTCATAATTGCATAAGGGTTTCTACCATCGAAAGTGGATTAACCTATATTGAATGAGTTCTAGGCCTATAGAAAGATATGTTTGTTTGAAGTTAGACACCTTGATTTAGAACTACCACCCTGAAATCGATTACCTAAATACCCATTGGTTCTTCTTTGTTATATTTGTATTAAAACTTGATTATTTCACATTGTTCTTGCCACAACAAACCTTATTTGATTGCACTTAGATTAAGCCAAATGATCTGCATTCTTAGTGCTCAGGATCACTAGAGTTTGGATTGACACCTTAAGTACTACAACAACTTAAGGATTAAACTTATCCCACATCAGGTTCTTGTAGGCG
>CAJHQP010009851.1:0-20755 GCA_905132765.1 Moricandia arvensis
TACTGATTTCTTGAACAGCTCTTTCTTCATACTTCAGACTCCACGCCTGACCTTCTTCTGTAGCCATTTCTCTTAAAGGTTTCTCCTTTACATGACTTCTCCACAGCATACAGCTTCCAAAGCTGCCTTTGCCCATCTGGACCAGATTCCAACATTTTCTCTTAGTCTTCACTGAAAAACTAGATCTTTGCTTTCTTTCACTGTTGAGACTGGTTGTTTCATCAGAAAGACTTGACCACCAGAAGCCAAAAGAACTCAAGAACCAAGAACTCTCAAGAACACAAGAACACAAGAAAGACCCAGATTTTTGAAAAAAGAAAAAAAACAGATCTGGAAAAGCTTGAGTCTTTATGAAGCTGAAGAACACTCGAGTTTCAAATCCAGGAAAGGTTGAGACTTTGAGATGAATCAACAGAAAAGACTTTAGATCTAGTGAAAGAAAGCTTCAAACTTCAAACTTTCCTTGAATCTCTAGAAAAGTTTCAACCTTTACTGTAAATGAAGAACACACACCCAGATTATCAGTAACCTGCTCTGATACCCATGAATTTTAGAGAAAAAAACAGAGAATAGGGAGAATAAAGAGAATAGAGAGAAATGGAGAGAATACTCAGGTTTCTTATTTCATTTTCGTGGCTTTACAAGAGTTTTAAAGACATATAGAAGAGAGAGAGAGAAGAGAAACATAAGTGGCATGACTGCTGTTTTCCAGCAGATCTATTTTGAATTTCAAACTGCCTGAGTCTTCTTCAAGTCTTCTTCTCTCTTCTCTTGATCTCTTCTTGGTATTAATGTTTCAGTACTCACTTATTTCAACATATTGAAGATGAAGTCTTGTGTGAATGTGTTGCTATGGAAGCTGGTCACATCTTCTTGGAAGAGCCTTGGCATCTATCGGCCGAGTTATCCATGATGGCTTCACCAACAAGCACTCCTTTGAGTTCAAGGACGCAAGACCACTCTGGTTCCCTGACACCCATAAGGAAGTTCAACAAGATCAGGTTCAACTCCAAAGAAGAAGGAGATTGATCTAAATCCGGCCTGGAACTAAGCAGCCTAACTTCTATGCTAACATGGGTGATATCAAAAGAACTCTCTACTCTCAACAATCTGCTATCTTACTTGTGTTTAAAGAAACTCTTTTGAACCTAACAGATTCTACACCGGTGTATCCGAGTGAAATGGTTTCTCTTTGCAGGAGTTTCAAGATGTATTTCCAGACGACAATCCCATTGGTTTACCACCTTTGAGAGGGATTGAGCACCAGATAGACTTTGTTCCAGGATCTACACTTCCAAACCGTCCAGCATACAGAACCAATCCGGTTGAGACCAAGGAGTTACAAAGACAAGTAGAGGAACTCATGGAGAAGGGCTATATCCGAGAGAGTTTGAGCCCATGTGCTGTACCAGTGCTCCTAGTGCCTAAGAAGGATGGTACATGGCGTATGTGTGTTGATTGTAGATCAATCAACAACATCACAGTGAAGTATCGCCATCCTATCCCTAGACTTGATGATATGCTTGATGAATTGCATGGTTCTTGCATCTTTTCTAAGATAGATTTGAAAAGTGGTTATCATCAGATTAGGATGAAAGAAGGAGATGAATGGAAAACTGCATTCAAAACTAAACATGGATTATATGAGTGGTTAGTTATGCCATTTGGATTAACCAATGCACCTAGTACATTCATGAGGTTAATGAATCATGTTCTTAGGTCATTCATAGGCATTTCTGTTGTAGTATACTTTGATGACATCTTAGTATATAGCAAGAACTTAGAAGAACATCTAGAACATCTTAGGGCTGTCCTGAATGTTTTAAGGAATGAAAAGCTTTATGCCAACTTGAAGAAGTGCACCTTTTGCACGGATAACTTGGTTTTCCTAGGTTTGTTGTAAGTGCAGATGGAGTTTAAGGTCGATGAGGAGAAGATCAAAGCCATCAAAGACTGGCCGAGTCCAACCACAGTAGGAGAAGTGAGGAGTTTCCATGGGCTTGCTGGGTTCTATAGGCGATTTGTGAGAGACTTTAGCACCATTGCAGCTCCCTTGACTGAAGTGATAAAGAAGGATGTCGGATTCAAGTGGGGAGAAGCACAAGAGAGGGCTTTCCAGAACCTAAAAGAGAAGCTTACTCAATCACCTCTTCTTATGCTTCCTGACTTTACTAAACGTTTGAAATAGAATGTGATGCCTCAGGAATTGGAATTGGTGCTGTATTGATGCAGGATAGGAAACCTATAGCCTACTTCAGTGAGAAGCTTGGAGGAGCCACTCTCAACTATGCAACCTATGACAAAGAACTCTATGCCTTGGTGAGGGCATTACAAACGTGGCAACATTACTTGTGGCCCAAGGAGTTTGTCATACACACTGATCATGAGTCCCTAAAGTATCTAAAAGGGCAGAGTAAGCTTAGCAAGAGACACGCAAGGTGGGTTGAATTCATTGAGACCTTCCCATACGTGATCAAGTATAAACAAGGTAAGGAGAACATAGTTGCTGATGCACTATCTCGGAGGTATGTTCTCTTGACCACTCTAGATGCTAAGTTACTTGGTTTTGAGCAGATAAAAGATATGTATGTTACTGACCATGATTTCAAGGAAGCCTATGCTTCTTGTGAGAAGTTTGCTGCAGGACACTACTTCAGGCTAGAAGGCTACTTGTTTTATGATAATAGGTTGTGTGTGCCTAACTGCTCTTTGAGAGATCTCTTTGTCAGGGAATCCCATGGGGGCAGTCTAATGGGACACTTTGGGGTTGCCAAGACCTTAAAAGTTTTGCAGGATCACTTCTATTGGCCGCATATGAAGAGAGATGTGGAGAGAATCTGTGGGAGGTGTGCTACTTGCAAGCATGCCAAGTCCCAAGTCCAATCCCAGGGTTTGTATACTCCTTTACCCATTCCACACCATCCCTGGAATGACATTTCCATGGACTTTGTTGTTGGATTACCTAGGACTAGAACCGGAAAGGACTCAATCTTTGTTGTTGTTGATAGGTTCTCTAAGATGGCACATTTCATAGCATGTCATAAGACTGATGATGCATTGCATGTTGCTAACTTGTTCTTTAAAGAAGTTGTTCGTTTGCATGGCATGCCTAGAACTATAGTTTCTGATAGGGATACTAAGTTTCTTAGTTACTTCTGGAAGACACTTTGGTCTAAGCTAGGCACTAAACTGTTGTTTTCTACTACTTGTCACCCGCAAACTGATGGACAAACTGAAGTGGTTAATAGAACCTTAGGAACACTCCTGCGTGCATTCATTAAAAAGAACTTAAGGACATGGGAAGAATACTTACCACATTGTGAATTTGCATACAATCATGCTATGCATTCTGCTTCTAAGTATTCACCTTTTGAGATTGTTTATGGGTTCAATCCCACCTCCCCTTTGGATCTAATGCCTTTACCTGAGTGTGAAAGGATCAGTCTAGATGGCAAGAAGAAAGCAGAGATGGTCCAACGGATCCATGAGAAGGCTAGACAAACATTGAGCAGAAAACCAAGCTTTATGAGAAGCAAGCCAACAAGGGGAGACGTGTGAGGACCTTTGAAGTTGGTGACCAAGTTTGGTTGCACCTGAGGAACGATAGGTTCCCCAACGAGAGGAAGTCCAAACTGATGCCAAGGGTTGATGGACCTTTCGAGATCATCCACAAGATCAATGACAATGCCTACAAACTTGATCTCCAAGGTAAGTACGATGTATCAAATAGCTTCAATGTCACTGACTTGGCTCCTTTTGCTGTAGATGAACCTGATTTGAGGACAAATCCTTTTCAAGAGGGAGGGGATGATGTGATCATGGACCGGATCACTAAGGAGAACAAGGAGAGTCTAGATGAGCCACATGAAGCCACATTGCACCAGCAGCCTGGTGATGATGCTCTAGCCATTCCTGAAGGTCCCATGACTCGTTCCAGAGTCAAGAAGCTTAAAGAGAATGTTGTTGGATTACTCACTTCACATCCACAACAAGAAAGTCTTGGACAAGGTCTGATCCGAGGTGTCTTGATCACAATTCAAGCCATCTCTACATCAAGCTGAGTTAGTGTCTAGGCAAGACATGGGGTGCGTGCTCTTTTCCTTGCTTTTGGTTTTGTCCCACGAGGTTTTCCGGAGGAAGGTTTTTAACGAGGCCACAACTTGTCTTCACATCACTTAGGCCCTATCTCGGTCCAAGTCTAGAAAGAAGTTTACATTTTATGTTATTTTTAAGCATATGTTAAAGTTAAACCATAGTTTCCATTTTGCTTATTTCCGAAACCCTAGAGAGCTTGTTCTCGGTTTCTTTTTATTTAAAGGGTTCCTAAACCCTATTGTAACTCATCCAACTTTTTATCAACGAGTATTCCTTCTCCTTGACGGCTCTCTCTCTAGAAAGTGTGTCGAGTTCTGGTGTGTAATATCCAGAGACCTAAGGGTGTCTAAATTGGTGTGTCATATCCGGTTTGTTCACCTAGGAGTATCAAGAGATCATCCATCCCTCTTGTGTCACCATTCAATCCACACGCCTTGAAGAAACTTGAGTCTCTGATTCGTTCTTGCAAGGATTATCCATTCCCATCAACCCAAAGAGCATCCTAGGGCGACCGCATCACTTTCCCCTGATTAATGGTTCCAAGTCATGATTCTTACCTTCTGGTTCCTCCTGCCGGTTTCGATTTGAATCAAGAGATATTGCCCATACTGTTCCGAACATGCTCAATCCTTGAATCATTGGAATCAGAAAGTGGTATACGCTTTCTTCCTTATCCAACTTCATATTTAGATTTATTCATACTTCTGGTCATTACCACTGATCTAATGGTTCCACAATAAAAGCTTCTTACTCTTCGTCTCCTCCTGGTTTGATTAGAATCATCGAAGATATGCCATACTGGTCCAACACAGGCTAATCTTGGAATCATGGAAATATGAAAGTGGGATAGACTCTTCCTCATAACTCTAATGAGATTCATTAAAATTCCTCGGTCACTTCTCCACTGAATTAATGGTTCCAAATCAATGGCTCCTTACATCTTGGGTTCCTCCTAGTTTGATTAGAATCATGAAGATATTGCCATATGTCCGAACATGCTAATCTTTGAATCGTTGGAATAAAAGTGGGATAGCCCTCTTCCTCATAACTCCTATGAGACTTGATTTCAACTTCCTCGGTCACTTTCCACTGATTAATGGTTCCAATCATGCTTCTTACATCTTGGTTCCTACCTGGTTTGATTTGAATCATGAAGATATTGCCATCATGTCCGAACATCGCTAATCTTGAATCATTGGAATAGAAAGTGGGATAGCTTCTTCCTCGTACTCCTATGAGATATATTCAACTTCCTGGTCACTTTCACTGATTAATGGTTCCAAATAATGCTTCTTACATCTTGGTTCCTCCTACGTTTGATTAGAATCATGAAGATATTGCCATATGTCCGAACATGCTAATCTGGAATCACTTGAATAGAAAGTGGGATAGCTTGTTCCTCATAACTCCTATGAGATTTATTCAACTTCCTGTCACTTTCCACTGATTAATGGTTCCAAATCATGCTTCTTACTTCTTGGTTCCTCCTGGTTTGGATTAGAATCATGAAGATATTGCCATATGTCCGAACATGCTAATCTTGAATCACTGGAATAGAAAGTGGGATAGCTTTTCCTCATTAACTCCTATAGATTTATTCAACTTCCTGGTCACTTTCCACTGATTAATGGTTCCAAATCATGCTTCTTACATCTTGGTTTCCTCCTGTTTGATTTGAATCATGAAAGATATTGCCATATGTCCGAACAGGCTAATCTTGAATCATTGGAATAGAAAGTGGGATAGCTTCTTCCTCATAACTCCTATGAGATTTATTCAACTTCTGGTCACTTACCACTGATTAATGGTTCCAAATCAATGCTTCTTACATCTTGGTTCCTCCTGGTTTGATTAGAATCATGAAGATATTGCCATATGTTCCGAAACAGGCTAATCTTGAATCACCTGAATAGAAAGTGGGATAGCTTCTTCCTCATGACTCCTATGAGATTTATTCAACTTCGTGCTCACTTTCCACTGATTAATGGTTTCAAATAAAGCTGTTTACATCTTGGTTTGTCCCTGGTTTGATTAGAATCATGAATATATTGCCATGTGTTCAAACAGGCTAATCTGGAATCACCTGAATAGAAAGTGGGATAGCTTGTTCCTCATGACTCCTATGAGATTTATTCAACTTCCTAGTCACTGTCCACTGATTAATGGTTCAAATCAATTGCTTCTTACATCTTGGTTTCTCCTGGTTTGATTAGAATCAAGAAGAAATTGCATATGTCCAAACGGCTAATCTGGAATCACTTGAATAGAAAGTGGGATAGCTTGTTCCTCATGACTCCTATGAGATTTATTCAACTTCTGGTCACTTTCCACTAATTAATGGTTTCAAATAAAGCTGTTTACATCTTGGTTTGTCCTGGTTTGATTAGAATCAATGAATATATTGCCATGTGTTCGAACAGGCTAATCTGGAATCACCTGAATAGAAAGTGGGATAGCTTGTTCCTCATGACTCCTATGAGATTTATTCAACATCGTGGTCACTTTCCACTGATTAATGGTTCCAAATCATGCTTCTTACATCTTGTTTCCTCCTTGTTTGATTAGATTCAAGAAGATTTTGCAATATGTCCAAACAGGCTAATTTGGATTCACCTGAATAGAAAGTGGGATAGCTTCTTCCTCATGACTCCTATGAGATTTATTAAACTTCTTAGTCACTGTCCACTGATTAATGGTTCCAAATCATGCTTCTTACATCTTGGTTCGTCCTGGTTTGGTTAGAATCAAGAAGAAATTGCAATATGTCCAAACGGGCTAATCTGGAATCACCTGAATAAAAAGTGGGATAGCTTCTTCCTCATGACTCCTATGAGATTTATTCAACTTCTTGGTCACTTTCCACTGATTAATGGTTTCAAATAAAGCTGTTTACATCTTGGTTTGTCCTGGTTTGATTAGAATCATGAATATATTGCCATGTGTTCGAACAGGCTAATCTGGAATCACCTGAATAGAAAGTGGGATAGCTTGTTCCTCATGACTCCTATGAGATTTATTCAACTTACTGGTCACTTTCCACTGATTAATGGTTTAAAATAAAGCTGTTTACATCTTGGTTTGTCCTGGTTTGATTAGAATCATGAATATATTGCCATGTGTTCGAACAGGCTAATCTGGAATCACCTGAATAGAAAGTGGGATAGCTTTTTCCTCATGACTCCTATGAGATTTATTCAACTTACTGGTCACTTTCCACTGATTAATGGTTTCAAATAGAAGCTGTTTACATCTTGGTTTGTCCTGGTTTGATTAGAATCATGAATATATTGCCATGTGTTCGAACAGGCTAATCTGGAATCACCTGAATAGAAAGTGGGATAGCTTTTTCCTCATGACTCCTATGAGATTTATTCAACTTCGTGGTCACTCTCCACTGATTAATGGTTTCAAATAATTCTTTTTACATCTTGGTTTCTCCTGGTTTGATTAGAATCATGAATATATTGCCATGTGTTCGAACATGCTAATCTGGAATCACCTGAATAGAAAGTGGGATAGCTTTTTCCTCATGACTCCTATGAGATTTATTCAACTTCGTGCTCACTTTCCACTGATTAATGGTTCAAATAATGCTTTTACATCTTGGTTTCTCCTGGTTTGATGTAGAATCATGAATATATTGCCAATATGTTCGAACATGGCTAATCTGGAATCACCTGAATAGAAAGTGGGATAGCTCTTCCTCATGACTCCTATGAGATTTATTCAACTTCGTGTCACTTTCCACTGATTAATGCTTCCAAATCATGCTTCTTACATCTTGTTTCCTCCTGGTTTGATTAGAATCAAGAAGATCTTGCAATATGTCCAAACATGCTAATCTGGATTCACCTGAATAGAAAGTGGGATAGCTTCTTCCTCATGACTCCTATGAGATTTATTCAACTTCTGGTCACTTTCCACTGATTAATGGTTCCAAATCAATGCTTTTACATCTTGGTTTCCTCCTGGTTTGATTAGAATCAAGAAGATATTGCAATATGTCAAACAGGCTAATCTGGAATTCACTGAATAGAAAGTGGGATAGCTTCTTCCTCATGACTCCTATGAGATTTATTCAACTTCTTGGTCACTTTCCACTGATTAAATGGTTCAAATCATGCTTCTTACATCTTGGTTCGTCCTGGTTTGAGTTAGAATCAGATATATTGCCAATATGTCCAAACAGGCTAATCTGGAATCACCTGAATAGAAAGTGGGATAGCTTCTTCCTCATGACTCCTATGAGATTTATTCAACTTCTGGTCACTTTCCACTGATTAATGGTTTCAAATAATGCTTTTACATCTTGGTTTGTCCTGGTTTGATTAGAATCATGAGAATATTGCCAATATGTTCCAAACAGGCTAATCTGGAATCACCTGAATAGAAAGTGGATAGCTTCTTCCTCATGACTCCTATGAGATTTATTCAACTTCCTGTCACTTTCCACTGATTAATGGTTTCAAATAAAGCTTGTTTACATCTTGGTTTTCTCCTGGTTTGATTAGAATCATGAATATATTGCCATGTGTTCGAACAGGCTAATCTGGAATCACCTGAATAGAAAGTGGGATAGCTTGTTCCTCATGACTCCTATGAGATTTATTCAACTTCTGGTCACTTTCCACTGATTAATGGTTCCAAATCATGCTTCTTACATCTTGTTTCCTCCTGTTTGATTAGAATCAAGAAGATTTGCAATATGTCAAACGGCTAATCTGGAATCACCTGAATAGAAAGTGGGATAGCTTCTTCCTCATGACTCCTATGAGATTTATTCAACTTCCTAGTCACTGTCCACTGATTAATGGTTCCAAATCATGCTTCTTACATATTGGTTTCTCCTGGTTTGATTAGAATCAAGAAGATATTGCAAATATGTTCGAACAGGCTAATCTGGAATCACCTGAATAGAAAGTGGGATAGCTTCTTCCTCATGACTCCTATGAGATTTATTCAACTTCTGGTCACTTTCCACTGATTAATGGTTTCAAATAATGCTTCTTACATCTTGGTTTCCTCCTGGTTTGATTAGAATCAAGAAGATATTGCAATATGTTCAACATGCTAATCTGGAATCACCTGAATAGAAAGTGGGATAGCTTGTTCCTCATGACTCCTATGAGATTTATTCAACTTCCTGGTCACTTTCCACTGATTAATGGTTTCAAATAAAGCTGTTTACATCTTGGTTTCTCCTGGTTTGATTAGAATCATGAATATATTGCCATGTGTTCGAACAGGCTAATCTGGAATCACCTGAATAGAAAGTGGGATAGCTTGTTCCTCATGACTCCTATGAGATTTATTCAACTTCGTGGTCACTTTCCACTGATTAATGGTTCCAAATCATGCTTCTTACATCTTGTTTCCTCCTTGTTTGATTAGAATCAAGAAGATTTGCAATATGTCCAAACAGGCTAATCTGGATTCACCTGAATAGAAAGTGGGATAGCTTCTTCCTCATGACTCCTATGAGATTTATTCAACTTCCTAGTCACTGTCCACTGATTAATGGTTCCAAATCATGCTTCTTACATCCTTGTTCGTCCTGGTTGATTAGAATATGAAGAAATTGCAATATGTCCAAACGGGCTAATCTGGAATCCCTGAATAGAAAGTGGGATAGCTTCTTCCTCATGACTCCTATGAGATTTATTCAACTTCCTTGGTCACTTTCCACTGATTAATGGTTTCAAATAAGCTGTTTACATCTTGGTTTCTCCTGGTTTGATTAGAATCATGAATATATTGCCAATGTGTCGAACATGGCTAATCTGGAATCACCTGAATAGAAAGTGGGATAGCTTGTTCCTCATGACTCCTATGAGATTTATTCAACTTCGTGGTCACTTTCCACTGATTAATGGTTTCAAATAAGCTGTTTTACATCTTGGTTTCTCCTTGTTTGATTAGAATCAAGAAGATTTGCAATATGTCCAAACAGGCTAATCTGGAATCACCTGAATAGAAAGTGGGATAGCTTCTTCCTCATGACTCCTATGAGATTTATTCAACTTCCTGGTCACTTTCCACTGATTAATGGTTTCCAAATCATGCTTCTTACATCTTGGTTTCTCCTGGTTTGATTAGAATCAAGAAGATATTGCAATATGTCAAACAGGCTAATCTGGAATCACCTGAATAGAAAGTGGGATAGCTTCTTCCTCATGACTCCTATGAGATTTATTCAACTTCTGGTCACTTTCCACTGATTAATGGTTTCAAATAAAGCTTTTTACATCTTGGTTTCTCCTGGTTTGATTAGAATCATGAATATATTGCCATGTGTTCGAACAGGCTAATCTGGAATCACCTGAATAGAAAGTGGGATAGCTTGTTCCTCATGACTCCTATGAGATTTATTCAACTTCCTGGTCACTTTCCACTGATTAATGGTTTCAAATAAAGCTGTTTACATCTTGGTTTGTCCTGGTTTGATTAGAATCATGAATATATTGCAATAGTGTTCGAACAGGCTAATCTGGAATCACCTGAATAGAAAGTGGGATAGCTTGTTCCTCATGACTCCTATGAGATTTATTCAAACTTCGTGTCACTTTCCCCGATTAATGGTTCCAATCATGCTTCTTACATCTTGTTTCCTCCTTGTTTGATTAGAATCAAGAAGAATTTGCAATATGTCCAAACAGGCTAATCTGGATTCACCTGAATAGAAAGTGGGATAGCTTCTTCCTCAATGACTCCTATGAGATTTATTCAACTTCCTAGTCACTGTCCACTGATTAATGGTTCCAAATCATGCTTCTTACATATTGGTTTCTCCTGGTTTGATTAGAATCAAGAAGATATTGAAATATATTCAAACAGGCTAATCTGGAATCACCTGAATAGAAAGTGGGATAGCTTCTTCCTCATGACTCCTATGAGATTTATTCAACTTCCTGGTCACTTTCCACTGATTAATGGTTTCAAATAAAGCTGTTTACATCTTGGTTTCTCTTGGTTTGATTAGAATCATGAATATATTGCCATGTGTTCGAACAGGCTAATCTGGAATCACCTGAATAGAAAGTGGGATAGCTTGTTCCTCATGACTCCTATGAGATTTATTCAACATCGTGGTCACTTTCCACTGATTAATGGTTCCAAATCATGCTTCTTACATCTTGTTTCCTCCTTGTTTGATTAGAATCAAGAAGATTTTGCAATATGTCCAAACAGGCTAATCTGGATTCACCTGAATAGAAAGTGGGATAGCTTCTCCTCATGACTCCTATGAGATTTATTCAACTTCTTAGTCACTGTCCACTGATTAATGGTTCCAAATCATGCTTCTTACATCTTGGTTCGTCCTGGTTTGTTAGAATCAAGAAGAAATTGCAATATGTCCAAACGGGCTAATCTGGAATCACCTGAATAGAAAGTGGGATAGCTTCTTCCTCATGACTCCTATGAGATTTATTCAACTTCTTGGTCACTTTCCACTGATTAATGGTTTCAAATAAAGCTGTTTACATCTTGGTTTGTCCTGGTTTGATTAGAATCATGAATATATTGCCATGTGTTCGAACAGGCTAATCTGGAATCACCTGAATAGAAAGTGGGATAGCTTGTTCCTCATGACTCCTATGAGATTTATTCAACTTACTGGTCACTTTCCACTGATTAATGGTTTAAAATAAAGCTGTTTACATCTTGGTTTGTCCTGGTTTGATTAGAATCATGAATATATTGCCATGTGTTCGAACATGCTAATCTGGAATCACCTGAATAGAAAGTGGGATAGCTTTTCCTCATGACTCCTATGAGATTTATTCAACTTCGTGGTCACTTTCCACTGATTAATGGTTTTCAAATAATTCTTTTACATCTTGGTTTCTCCTGGTTTGATTAGAATCATGAATATATTGCAATATGTTCAAACAGGCTAATCTGGAATCACCTGAATAGAAAGTGGGATAGCTTGTTCCTCATGACTCCTATGAGATTTATTCAACTTCGTGCTCACTTTCCACTGATTAATGGTTCCAAATCATGCTTCTTACATCTTGTTTCCTCCTGGTTTGATTAGAATCAAGAAGATCTTGCAATATGTCCAAACATGCTAATCTGGATTCACCTGAATAGAAAGTGGGATAGCTTCTTCCTCATGACTCCTATGAGATTTATTCAACTTTCTGGTCACTTTCCACTGATTAATGGTTTCAAATAAAGCTGTTTACATCTTGGTTTCTCCTGGTTTGATTAGAATCATGAATATATTGCCATGTGTTCGAACATGCTAATCTGGAATCACCTGAATAGAAAGTGGGATAGCTTGTTCCTCATGACTCCTATGAGATTTATTCAACATCTGGTCACTTTCCACTGATTAATGGTTCCAAAATCATGCTTCTTACATCTTGTTTCCTCCTGGTTTGATTAGAATCAAGAAGATATTGCAATATGTCCAAACAGGCTAATCTGGAATCACCTGAATAGAAAGTGGGATAGCTTCTTCCTCATGACTCCTATGAGATTTATTCAACTTCCTGGTCACTTTCCACTGATTAATGGTTCCAAATCATGCTTCTTACATCTTGGTTTCTCCTGGTTTGATTAGAATCAAGAAGATATTGCAATATGTTCAAACAGGCTAATCTGGAATCACCTGAATAGAAAGTGGGATAGCTTCTTCCTCATGACTCCTATGAGATTTATTCAACTTCCTGGTCACTTTCCACTGATTAATGGTTTCAAATAATGCTTTTACATCTTGGTTTCTCCTGGTTTGATTAGAATCATGAATATATTGCCATATGTTCGAACAGGCTAATCTGGAATCACCTGAATAGAAAGTGGGATAGCTTGTTCCTCATGACTCCTATGAGATTTATTCAACTTCGTGGTCACTTTCCACTGATTAATGGTTCCAAATTATTCTTCTTACATTTGTTTCCTCCTTGGTTTGATTAGTTGAAATCTTTAGAGAAAAAAAACAGAGAATAGGGAGAATAAAGAGAATAGAGAGAATGGAGAGAATACTCAGCTTCTTATTATCATTTTCGTGCTTTACAAGAGTTTTAAAGACAGATAGAAGAGAGAGAGAGAGAGAGAAACATAAGTGCATGACAGCTGTTTTCCAGCAGATCTAGTTTTGAATTTCAAACTTCCTGAGTCTTCTTCAAGTCTTCTTCCTCTCTTCTCTTGATCTCTTCTTGGTATTAATGTCTTCATGTACTCACTTATTTCAACACTCCCCCTCAAGCTTGACCATGTGGAACAAGTCAAGCTTGGAATGCCATGAGATCTTCCTCATTAAAAACCTTACAAAGAAAACCTTCTTTAGGGATAAAACCTTGATAAGGAAAAGAGTAAAGACCTCATGACGAGGGGATCAGTTGTTTGGAGTAAGATCAATGAGTCCCAACCTTGAAAGGATGGACTCCATTGTCTTTAATCTCGCAGCCTTGGTGAACACATCCGCAAGTTGATCCTCGCTCCTTGTATAGCATGGCAATGTCACTCCTGAGACAATCATCTGCCTCACCTTATGACAATCAACTTCTATGTGCTTAGTTCTCTCATGGAAGACTGAGTTAGATGCAATATGAATTGCTGCTTGATTATCACAATGTATTGTCATAGGAGAGGTGTGTTCAATCTCCAGATGCTGAGAATACCTTTGATCCATACCAGCTCATTTGTCAGCTTCAACATAGCTCTATACTCCGCCTCAGCACTTGAGCAGGAGATAACCTTTTGCTTCTTACTCTTCCAAGTAACCAGGTTTCCTCCAACGAATGTACAATACCCAGTAGTTGATTTCCTATCCACTCTATCTCCTGCCCAATCAGCATCACAATACCCAACTACTTCTGTACTGCCATTACATCCCATCCAAACTCCTTGTCCAGGAGTTCCACTCAAGTACCTCAGTATCCTATCAACCATTTTCCAGTGATGGACCTTTGGAGCCTCCATATGCTGACTTACTTGATTCACTGCAAAGCATATATCTGGTCTTGTGATAGTCAAGTATATCAGTTTTCCAACCATCTTCCTGTAAAGTTTAGCATCCTCAAACAGTTGTTTTTCTTCAATCTCCCCCTCAAGTAAAACCTTGTACCCCTCTTCAAGAGGTGTCTTGGCTGTCTTTCCTCCAAGCACGCCAGCTCCCTTTACCATATCTAGAGTATACTTCCTCTGATTCATGAACAGACCCTCCTTAGATCTGCATATCTCAATACCCAAGAAGTACTTCATCTCCCCCAAGTCCTTGATATCAAACACAGACTTGAGAAAGTCTTTAGTGGCTTGAATCCCTGCCTTATCATTCCCTGTGATGATCAGATCATCCACGTACACCAGAATAACAATGATCCCTGAAGGTCCTGTTAAGGTGAAGAGAGTATGGTCTAATTCAGACTTCCTGAAGCCTCTTCCATTCAGAGTAGTGCTTAGCTTCCTATACCATGCCCTTGGTGATTGTTTCAGCCCATATATAGCCTTCTTCAATCTCAAAACATTTCCTGGCTTTACTAGATACTCAAAACCAGGAGGAGGATGCATATATACTTCATCCTCAAGCTCTCCTTGCAAGAAAGCATTCTTCACATCCATCTGCCACAAATCCCACTCCAAATTGGTTGCAACTGATAGGATGATTCGAACTGTATGTAGCTTGGCAACAGGAGCAAATGTGTCAATGTAATCTTCTCCATAGGTTTGTGTAAACCCTCTTGCTACCAATCTGGTCTTCTTCCTATCAACCTTTCCATTTGCCAGATACTTGATTGTGAAGATCCATCTACTAGTCACAGCCTTCTTCCCTTCCGGTAGTTCACTCTCATACCAAGTGTCATTCTTGATCATTGCATCCCTTTCACTGCCCACTGACTCTCTCCATTCCTTGTCCTTCATAGCTTCCTCATAGGATCTTGGAATGTCACTTTCATCCAGATTACACATAAACACCATGTGTTCTTCTGGATACTCTGCAAAGGAACACACAGCTTGAGAAGGATGCTTCACAGCCTGGGCATTGTAGTACACTCTCGTGTTTACCCAGTTGGAAGGATCCTTTCTCTCCCTAGTGCTTCTTCGCCGAGGCTGAACCTCTTCTTGAGTTTCTTCTTGAGTTTCTGTTTCTGGCATCCTATTCTTCAACCTTTCACTCCTCCGCAATGGCTGAACTTGAGTCTGATCCTCTGCTTCTGTATCATTAACCTCCTCTGGGTCATGATATTCTTCCTGCTCATCTTCACTTGACTGAGCCACATCTTGATCATGATGTGCTGAATCCTCTTGGTGCTGCTCTTGCACACTTGATTCAGATTCACTCCCCCTCTCATGATCAAGAGGGATTATTCTTTCAGCTTCTCTAACCTGATCAGAAGGAGTGTTCCTTCTTATCTCCTTGATTCTGGGACATGTCTATCCCAAGCTTCTCCAATAGGTTCCTCAGATTCACTGCCTTATTCTCTGGTTCATTAGACATATCCTCTAGGTCCTTCCAGTTCTTCTCCTCATAATACCCCTTTGTTTCCATGAACTTCACATCCCTGGATACCAATACTCTCCTTGTTACTGGATCATAGCACTTATATCCTTTTTGGTTACTGAGTACCCAATGAACATAGCTCTAGTGCTCTTTGCATCCAGCTTGTTTCTCTGTTCTTCAGGAACCAAGACATAGCATAGACTCCCAAAGACTCTCAGATGATCTATGTAAGGCTTGGTCTTGTTCAACACTTCATATGGAGACAGATTCTTCAGTACCTTGGTTGGGATCCTATTGATGAGATAGCAAGCAGTCTGAACAGCATCACTCCAGAAACGCCGGTCTGATGCACTATTCCATGCTTATCCATGTGATTCTTGAAGGCATGACTGGTGTATTCACCTCCATTTATCAGACCTTAGTACCTTCACAGTAGCATTGTAATGGTTAGTAACATATGCTTGGAAGTTTATAAAGGCATCCAGAACTCTATCCTTAGATGGAAGCAAAGTGATCCAAGTGTATTTAGACTTTTCATCAATGAATGTCACAAAATACTTCTGATTTTCCCTAGACACACATGGGGATGTCCACACGTCAGAGTGAACTAGATCAAGCAGTTCCCCATATATAGTTTCAGATGCTGGGAAAACAGTCCTACAGTGCTTCCCTAATATGCAAGCCTCACACTCTAAATGATTGAATGATAAAGCAGGAAGAATCAGTTCTATTGCTCGAGTATTAGGATGACCCAACCTAGCATGCCAAGTAATGCTTTCAATCCTATCAGTAGCACTACTTAAACAAACAGAGTTAAAGGGTTTAGAGAGCTTAGTTGTGTGTGATGAGGACATAGAACCAGACATCAACATCCCCACCCTAAGACAAGCCCCAAGAACAAGATCAGGAAACCAAGGGGGTGATTGCAAGCTTCTGTGAAGCCATTGAAGGATTGTTTGCCAAGGCTAATAGCAACCCCAACTTAGATGACACACAAACCGTCTAGACAAGCTCTCTATTTCCGCGATCAGAGGTTAGAAGACTCAACCTTATGTTATACAAGACGGTCCAAAAGATAATGCTATCCTATGGTCTATCATTCCGCATAAAGAGATGGTTTCCTTATTCACCATCTCCCCACTTAAGTGAAACGGTGAGTATCAAGGGGAAGAGACAAGCCTTCTAAACGACAACACTTCACACTTCTGCTCTTCTCCTAACCTCAACGGCTACCTTACCACAATTTAAATCCACCAGAAAGGTAAGTAAGGTAAGCATATTTCAATATTTTATTTACTTGATTTTCCTTGCAGGTTTGGGGTCTTTTATTTATTTCATTTTCGAATAAACCAGGCATTGTTTAGCCTATGCTTTTTATTAGGTCCTAAGATTGAGTCATGTAATAAATTTGCTTCAAGACCCCTAGAAGGGCATAGCTGCATCGGCGAGTATATAAGCCCCTATAAGCAGCCTTGTATCATTTAACCTACTTTGAAATATATGAGTCAGTTTGCCCCTAGCAGCTAAAACCCTAAGTCTTTCCGTGTGTGTGAGAAGCAGCATAGAGAGCAGCCGAGTCTTATCAAGCTTATTCCATAGAGCTTGTGGCGACTTTCGATCCATCTGATTGAGTTCATCAATCTATTCACTCCATCTCCATCCCTTGTCCTTGTTGAGTTGTTTATACGAACAAGCAGCTTGGATCCACACTCCATCATCACGTCATCCTCCATCCAGTGAGATAGCAAGTTGGTTACACGACCATTTGTTGTTTCCCATCCTCCACTTATCCGTTCTAAGAGCAATCAAGCCGGTTATCATCTCATTCCATTCTATCTGCAAGAACTCATTCCATTCTCACCTCCATCCATCCACCAAAGCTTGATACTCATCCTCTATCCATCCAGTGTGAGAAGGGTGCTTCCCGTGCCCATATCATTTTGGTATCAGAGCCGAAAGGCTTCCATTCAGGTTAACTCCTTCTTTTTCTATTAGATCGTTTCATTCTGCTAAGAAAAACCCAAAAAAATTGTTATTTTGCTTGCGTATTAGAGTTCTGCCATTGTAGTTCATTGAGTTCTTAGTTCATATTGCACGAAAAGAAAAAGATAGGAGACGAGTTTAAGTTGTTTAGATTCGTTTGCCTTGAGGAAAAATCAAAAAAAGTGTTATAGAGTTATTACGAGCATATTTAGTTTCCATTCGTGTATCAAGCATAATTTGGTTTCCATTCTTGCATTGCATTCGAATATTGAAAGAAAAACAAAAGAAATATTTACTGCTTACCTTAGTTAATCAGCATATCACCTTAGTTTAATTCCGCATCACATTTTTCATACTTATATAAAAAAAAAAAAACAAAGAAAACATATTGCATACAATTCATATCGTGGTCGAACTTTCCTTATTTGGATCATAGTGTAACTTCTTGTGCTTTCAATTCCGCATATCATTGTGACACAAAAGTCGGTCCATTTCATTCATAATATACATTAGTTTACTCATTCTTGCATATTGTTACTTGTTTAACTTCCATTTCCCATATTTTCACTTGTTCTTGAAAGTTCTTGTAGGAATAAGCAATGGGAGATAGCACTTCATCCACTGATGCTGCGACCATAGCTCAACTCCTAGCTACTATGCAATCCATAAGTGATAGGATGGCTCGTCTGGAGCAGAACCAACAAGCTCAGGCCAATAACCCAAACAACAATCCGGCAAGAGGCCAACAAAGGCGACAAGAGCAACCACCAGAAGAAGATGAGACTGATAATGATATGCCTAGCCTGGAAGAAGAAGAGCAACACCCTCAACCTAGGAGGAATGCCAGAGATAGAGGAAGGAACCGGGGCAGAAACTATGATCAAGAAGAAGAGCATCCATGGCAGGGAGGGAAAGACTTGAAGCTCACGCCACCAACCTTTGCTGGAAAGGTTAACCCTGATGCTTACATAGACTGGGAGACAAGGATGGAATACATCTTTGATTACTATAACTACTCGGAGGCAAGGAAGATCTCTCTAGCTGCTGCCCAACTCACTGACACTGCCTTGTCATGGTGGGATAGGGAGACTTCAGAAAGGAGAAGGCTTAGACGTGGTCCTATTACTCTTTGGGATGACATGAGAGCCTTGCTGAGGAAGAGATATGTGCCAAGTTACTACTACAGAGACTTGCAAAAGAGGTTCAGGAAACTCACTCAAGGGAACAAGTCAGTAGAAGAATACTATGAGGAGTTTGATGCACTCAGGAACCGTCTAGAGGTACAAGACTCTGAGGAGACCTTGATGGCACAATTCTTAGATGGTTTACAAGACCGGATTACAAGAAAGGTGGAAAGGCAAAACTATGAGCACTTCCATGACTTGTTGCACTATGCTATTCAAGCCGAGCAACACATCAAGAGGAAGACCATAGCCACCAGTAGAAGCAAGAGTACTTGGACACCACCAGTACAAAAGAACAATGACAAAGGCAAGTCCATTGAAGTGGAGAGCCGGTTCAAGAAGAATCCAGCACCAGAGGCTTCCAAGAACAATAAGACTGATCAAGGAAAGGGTGCTGCACCTAGGAACCGTGACATTACTTGCTACAAATGTCAAGGGAAAGGACATTATGCCCGAGACTGTCCTAACCAGAGAGTAATGATCCTCAGAGAAGATGGAGGATATGAGACTCAAGAAGAGACTGAAGAAGAAACGGCTGGTACTGATGAAGAGATCACTGACTATCCAGATGAGGGAGAGATACTTGTGACCAGGAGAGCCCTAAGTGCTATGTTTGAGCCAGAAACCATCCAAAGGGAAAATATTTTCCACACTAGATGCACCATAGACTCTAAGGTATGCAGTCTGATCATTGATGGAGGCTCGTGTACTAATGTTGCCAGCAAGTACTTTGGTTGACAAGTTAGGTCTCAAAAGACCAAGCATCCAAAGCCATACCGGCTCAAGTGGTTGAATGATGAGACTGAGTTGAAGATTGGTGAACAAGTGGTGATTCCATTCAGCGTAGGCAGATATGCTGATCAGGTGACTTGTGATGTTGTTCCTATGCAAGCTGGACATCTCCTGCTGGGGAGACCTTGGCAGTTTGACAAGGAGACAATCCACAATGGCCGCACCAACTTCTACAGCTTCACTCACAACAACCGCAAGCACAACCTTGCTCCTTTGACACCACAGCAAGTCCTAGACATGCAAAAAGAGATGGACAAAGGTAACAAGGCAAGTAAGACTAACCTTTACATCACTTCCCAACAAGTTTTAAAATCATTAGAGTGCAAAACACAGGTGCTACTAATGATCTTTAAGGAAGGTGTGTTGACAGGTTATGAGGAACAAGAACTCCCCCCATCCGTAGTTCAACTCATTGAGAAGTTCCAGGATCTATTTCCAGAAGACATACCCACTGGTTTACCACCTATTAGGGGAATAGAACACCAGATTGACCTCATCCCAGGAGCTCCATTACCAAACCGCCCAGCCTATAGGGTGAACCCGGAGGAAGCCAAAGAACTAGAGAAGCAGGTGCAAGACTTTGATGGACAAGGGATACATCAGGGAGAGTCTAAGCCCTTGTGCTGTTCCTGTTCTATTGGTGCCAAAGAAAGATGGGACTTGGAGGATGTGTGTAGACTGCCGTGCATCAACAACATAACCATCAAGTATAGACACCCAATACCAAGACTTGATGACATGCTGGATGAGCTCAGTGGTGCCACTATCTTCTCCAAGATAGACCTGAAGAGTGGTTATCACCAGGTTAGAATGAAGGAAGGCGATGAGTGGAAGACTGCCTTTAAAACCAAAAGGGGACTCTATGAGTGGCTAGTCATGCCATTTGGCCTCACCAATGCCCCAAGCACCTTCATGCGCCTCATGAACCATGTCTTAAGGGCATACATCTGTAAGTTTGTAGTGGTTTACTTTGATGATATTTTGATCTATAGCACTAGCTTAGAAGATCATCTTAAACATCTTGAAAAGGTTTTGGAAACCTTACGCTTAGAACATCTATATGCTAACCTTAAGAAGTGTACCTTTTGCACTGATCAACTAGTATTCCTAGGCTTTGTTGTTAGTTCACAGGGACTGAAAGTAGATGAGGAGAAGATCAAAGCAGTGCAAGATTGGCCTACCCCAACCACCATTGGCCATGTGAGAAGTTTCCAATGGTTTGGCCAGTTTCTACAGGAGGTTTGTCAAAGAC
>CAJHQP010009852.1:0-20750 GCA_905132765.1 Moricandia arvensis
TTTCCTGATAAGGCTGATATTTACCACTATTGTCCATGATATAAGCTTTATTTAGGTTCTATTATATGTGTTTAGAGTATGTCTTAGAGTATTTCGTGTCAAAAACCCATTAGCTTTAGGATTTAGATTTCATAAACCCACTAGGGGTTGGTTTTATCTTTTCATAAACCCACTAGAGGTTGGTTTTATCTTTTCACAAACCCACTAGGGGTTGGATTTTATCTATAGAGTCAGTTAGGGTTTTTGTAGTTTCTTGATAAGGCCTGATATTTACCAATATTGTGCCATGATATAAGCTCTATTTAGGTTTTATTATATGTGTTTAGAGTATGTCTTAGAGTATTTCGGGTGAAAACCCATTAGCTTTAGGATTTAGATTTCATAAACCCACTAGGGGTTGGTTTTATCTTTTCATAAACCCACTAAGGGTTGGTTTTATGTTTTCATAAACCCACTAGGGGTTGGATTTATCTATAGAGTCGGTTAGGGTTTTTGTAATTTCCTCATAAGGCATGATATTTACACCTATTGTGCCATGATATAAGCTCTATTTAGGTTCTATTATATGTGTTTAGAGTATGTCTTAGAGTATTTCGTGTCAAAAACCCATTAGCTTTAGGATTTAGATTTCATAAACCCACTAGGGGTTGGTTTTATCTTTTCATAAACCCACTAGGGTTGGTTTTATCTTTCATAAACCCACTAGGGGTTGGATTTTATCTATAGAGTCAGTTAGGGTTTTTGTAGTTTCTTGATAAGGCCTGATATTTACCAATATTGTGCCATGATATAAGCTCTATTTAGGTTCTATTATATGTGTTTAGAGTATGTCTTAGAGTATTTCGGGTGAAAACCCATTAGCTTTAGGATTTAGATTTCATAAACCCACTAGGGGTTGGTTTTATCTTTTCATAAACCCACTAAGGGTTGGTTTTATGTTTTCATAAACCCACTAGGGGTTGGATTTATCTATAGAGTCGTTTAGGGTTTTTGTAATTTTCCTGATAAGGCCTGATATATACCACTATTGTGCCATGATATAAGCTCTATTTAGGTTCTATTATATGTGTTTATAGTATTTCGGGGTGAAAACCCATTAGCTTTAGGATTTAGATTTCATAAACCCACTAGGGGTTGGTTTTATCTTTCATAAACCCACTAAGGGTTGGTTTAACTTTCATAACCCACTAGGGGTTGGATTTATCTATAGAGTCAGTTAGGGTGTTTGTATTTTCCTGATAAGGCATGATATTTACCACTATTGTACCATGATAAAAGCTCTATTTAGGTTCTATTATACGTGTTTGGAGTATGTCTTAGAGTATTTCAGGTAAAACCCATTAGCTTTAGGATATTAGATTTCATAAACCCACAAGGGGTTGGTTTATCTTTTCATAAACCCATTAAGGTTGGTTTTATATTTCTTAAACCCACTAAGGGTTGGATTTATCTATAGAGTCGGTTTAGGGTTTTTGTAATTTCCTGATAAGGCCTGATATTTACCCCTATTGTGCCATGATATAAGCTCTATTTAGGATCTATTATATGTGTTTAGAGTATGTCTTAGTGTATTTCGGGTGAAAACCCATTAGCTTTAGGATTTAGATATCATAAACCCACTAGGGATTGGTTTTATCTTTTCATAAACCCAATAAAGGTTGGTTTTATCTTTTGAATAAACCCAATAGGGATTGGATTTATCTTTTGACTCGGTTAGGGTTTTTGTAGTTTCATGATAAGGCCTGATATTTACCACTATTGTGCCATGACATAAGTTATATTTAGGTTCTATTATATGTGTTTAGAGTATGTCTTAGAGTATTTCCTGTCAAAAACCCATTTGCTTTAGGATTTAGATTTCATAAACCCAATAGGGGTTGGTTTTATCTTTTCATAAACCCACTAGAGGTTGGTTTTATCTTTTCACAAACCCACTAGGGGTTGGATTTTATCTATAGAGTCAGTTAGGGTTTTTTGTAGTTTCTTGATAAGGCCTGATATTTACCAATATTGTGCCATGATATAAGCTCTATTTAGGTTTTATTATATGTGTTTAGAGTATGTCTTAGAGTATTTCGGGTGAAAACCCATTAGCTTTAGGAATTAGATTTCATAAACCCACTAGGGGTTGGTTTTATCTTTTCATAAACCCACTAAGGGTAGGTTTTATCCTTTTCATAAACCCACTAGGGGTTGGATTTATCTATAGAGTCGGTTAGGGTTTTTGTAATTTCCTCATAAGGCATGATATTTACACCTATTGTACCATGATATAAGTTATATTTAGGTTCTATTATATGTGTTTAGAGTATGTCTTAGAGTATTTCGTGTCAAAAACCCATTAGCTTTAGGATTTAGATTTCATAAACCCACTAGGGGTTGGTTTTATCTTTCATAAACCAACTAGAGGTTGGTTTTATCTTTTCATAAACCCACTAGGGGTTGGATTTTATCTATAGAGTCAGTTAGGGTTTTTGTAGTTTCTTAATAAGGCCTGATATTTACCAATATTGTGCCATGATATAAGCTCTATTTAGGTTTTATTATATGTGTTTAGAGTATGTCTTAGAGTATTTCGGGAGAAAACCCATTAGCTTTTGGATTTAGATTTCATAAACCCACTAGGGGTTGGTTTTATCTTTTCATAAACCCACTAAGGATTGGTTTTATGTTTTCATAAACCCACTAGGGGTTGGATTTATCTATAGAGTCGTTTAGGGTTTTTGTAGTTTCCTGATAAGGCCTGATATATACCACTATTGTGCCATGATATAAGCTCTATTTAAGTTCTATTATATGTGTTTATAGTATTTCGGGTGAAAACCCATTAGCTTTAGGATTTAGATTTCATAAACCCACTAGGGGTTGGTTTTATCTTTTCATAAACCCACTAAGGTTGGTTTAACTTTCATAAACCCACTAGGGGTTGGATTTATCTATAGAGTCAGTTAGGGTGTTTGTATTTTCCTGATAAGGCATGATATTTACCACTATTGTACCATGATATAAGCTCTATTTAGGTTCTATTATACGTGTTTTGGAGTATGTCTTAGAGTATTTCAGGTAAAAACCCATTAGCTTAGGATATAGATTTCATAAACCCACAAGGGGTTGGTTTATCTTTTCATAAACCCATTAAGGGTTGGTTTTATATTTCTTAAACCCACTAGGGGTTGGATTTATCTATAGAGTCGGTTAGGGTTTTTGTAATTTCCTGATAAGGCCTGATATTTACCCCTATTGTGCCATGATATAAGCTCTATTTAGGATCTATTATATGTGTTTAGAGTATGTCTTAGTGTATTTCGGGTGAAAACCCATTAGCTTTAGGATTTAGATATCATAAACCCACTAGGGATTGGTTTTATCTTTTCATAAACCCAATAAAGGTTGGTTTTATCTTTTGATAAACCCAATAGGGATTGGATTTATCTTTTGAGTCGGTTAGGGTTTTTGTAGTTTCATGATAAGGCCTGATATTTACCACTATTGTGCCATGACATAAGTTATATTTAGGTTCTATTATATGTGTTTAGAGTATGTCTTAGAGTATTTCCTGTCAAAAACCCATTTGCTTTAGGATTTAGATTTCATAAACCCAATAGGGGTTGGTTTTATCTTTTCATAAACCCACTAGAGGTTGGTTTTATCTTTTCACAAACCCACTAGGGGTTGGATTTTATCTATAGAGTCAGTTAGGGTTTTTTGTAGTTTCTTGATAAGGCCTGATATTTACCAATATTGTGCCATGATATAAGCTCTATTTAGGTTTTATTATATGTGTTTAGAGTATGTCTTAGAGTATTTCGGGTGAAAACCCATTAGCTTTAGGAATTAGATTTCATAAACCCACTAGGGGTTGGTTTTATCTTTTCATAAACCCACTAAGGGTAGGTTTTATCCTTTTCATAAACCCACTAGGGGTTGGATTTATCTATAGAGTCGGTTAGGGTTTTTGTAATTTCCTCATAAGGCATGATATTTACACCTATTGTACCATGATATAAGTTATATTTAGGTTCTATTATATGTGTTTAGAGTATGTCTTAGAGTATTTCGTGTCAAAAACCCATTAGCTTTAGGATTTAGATTTCATAAACCCACTAGGGGTTGGTTTTATCTTTTCATAAACCAACTAGAGGTTGGTTTTATCTTTTCATAAACCCACTAGGGGTTGGATTTTATCTATAGAGTCAGTTAGGGTTTTTGTAGTTTCTTAATAAGGCCTGATATTTACCAATATTGTGCCATGATATAAGCTCTATTTAGGTTTTATTATATGTGTTTAGAGTATGTCTTAGAGTATTTCGGGAGAAAACCCATTAGCTTTTGGATTTAGATTTCATAAACCCACTAGGGGTTGGTTTTATCTTTTCATAAACCCACTAAGGATTGGTTTTATGTTTTCATAAACCCACTAGGGGTTGGATTTATCTATAGAGTCGTTTAGGGTTTTTGTAGTTTCCTGATAAGGCCTGATATATACCACTATTGTGCCATGATATAAGCTCTATTTAAGTTCTATTATATGTGTTTATAGTATTTCGGGTGAAAACCCATTAGCTTTAGGATTTAGATTTCATAAACCCACTAGGGGTTGGTTTTATCTTTTCATAAACCCACTAAGGGTTGGTTTAACTTTCATAAACCCACTAGGGGTTGGATTTATCTATAGAGTCAGTTAGGGTGTTTGTATTTTCCTGATAAGGCATGATATTTACCACTATTGTACCATGATATAAGCTCTATTTAGGTTCTATTATACGTGTTTTGGAGTATGTCTTAGAGTATTTCAGGTAAAAACCCATTAGCTTAGGATATAGATTTCATAAACCCACAAGGGGTTGGTTTATCTTTTCATAAACCCATTAAGGGTTGGTTTTATATTTCTTAAACCCACTAGGGGTTGGATTTATCTATAGAGTCGGTTAGGGTTTTTGTAATTTCCTGATAAGGCCTGATATTTACCCCTATTGTGCCATGATATAAGCTCTATTTAGGATCTATTATATGTGTTTAGAGTATGTCTTAGTGTATTTCGGGTGAAAACCCATTAGCTTTAGGATTTAGATATCATAAACCCACTAGGGATTGGTTTTATCTTTTCATAAACCCAATAAAGGTTGGTTTTATCTTTTGATAAACCCAATAGGGATTGGATTTATCTTTTGAGTCGGTTAGGGTTTTTGTAGTTTCCTGATAAGGCCTGATATTTACCACTATTGTGCCATGATATAAGTTATATTTAGGTTCTATTATATGTGTTTAGAGTATGTCTTAGAGTATTTCCTGTCAAAAACCCATTAGCTTTAGGATTTAGATTTCATAAACCCACTAGGGGTTGGTTTTATCTTTTCATAAACCCACTAGAGGTTGGTTTTATCTTTTCACAAACCCACTAGGGGTTGGATTTTATCTATAGAGTCAGTTAGGGTTTTTGTAGTTTCTTGATAAGGCCTGATATTTACCAATATTGTGCCATGATATAAGCTCTATTTAGGTTTTATTATATGTGTTTAGAGTATGTCTTAGAGTATTTCGGGTGAAAACCCATTAGCTTTAGGGATTAGATTTCATAAACCCACTAGGGGTTGGTTTTATCTTTTCATAAACCCACTAAGGGTTGGTTTTATGTTTTCATAAACCCACTAGGGGTTGGATTTATCTATAGAGTCGGTTAGGGTTTTTGTAATTTCCTCATAAGGCATGATATTTACACCTATTGTACCATGATATAAGTTATATTTAGGTTCTATTATATGTGTTTAGAGTATGTCTTAGAGTATTTCGTGTCAAAAACCCATTAGCTTTAGGATTTAGATTTCATAAACCCACTAGGGGTTGGTTTTATCTTTTCATAAACCAACTAGAGGTTGGTTTTATCTTTTCATAAACCCACTAGGGGTTGGATTTTATCTATAGAGTCAGTTAGGGTTTTTGTAGTTTCTTGATAAGGCCTGATATTTACCAATATTGTGCCATGATATAAGCTCTATTTAGGTTTTATTATATGTATTTAGAGTATGTCTTAGAGCATTTCGGGTGAAAACCCATTAGCTTTAGGATTTAGATTTCATAAACCCACTATGGGTTGGTTTTATCTTTTCATAAACCCACTAAGGGTTGGTTTTATGTTTTCATAAACCCACTAGGGGTTGGATTTATCTATAGAGTCGGTTAGGGTTTTTGTAATTTCCTCATAAGGCATGATATTTACCACTATTGTACCATGATATAAGCTCTATTTAGGTTCTATTATACGTGTTTTGGAGCATGTCTTAGAGTATTTCGGGTGAAAACCCATTAGCTTAGGATTTAGATTTCATAAACCCATAAGGGGTTGGTTTATCTTTTCATAAACCCACTAGAGGTTGGTTTTATCTTTTCACAAACCCACTAGGGGTTGGATTTTATCTATAGAGTCAGTTAGGGTTTTGTAGTTTCTTGATAAGGCCTGATATTTACCAATATTGTGCCATGATATAAGCTCTATTTAGGTTTTATTATATGTGTTTAGAGTATGTCTTAGAGTATTTCGGGTGAAAACCCATTAGCTTTAGGATTAGATTTCATAAACCCACTAGGGGTTGGTTTTATCTTTTCATAAACCCACTAAGGGTTGGTTTTATGTTTTCATAAACCCACTAGGGGTTGGATTTATCTATAGAGTCAGTTAGGGTTTTTGTAGTTTCCTGATAAGGCCTGATATTTACCACTATTGTGCCATGATATAAGCTCTATTTAGGTTTTATTATATGTGTTTAGAGTATGTCTTAGAGTATTTCGGGTGAAAACCCATTAGCTTTAGGATTTAGATTTCATAAACCCACTAGGGGTTGGTTTTATCTTTTCATAAACCCACTAAGGTTGGTTTTATCTTTTCATAAACCCACTAGGGGTTGGATTTATCTATAGAGTCGTTAGGGTTTTTGTAGTTTCCTGATAAGGCCTGATATTTACCAACTATTGTGCCATGATATAAGCTCTATTTAGGTTCTATTATATGTGTTTAGAGTATGTCTTAGAGTATTTCGGGTGAAAACCCATTAGCTTTAGGATTTAGATTTCATAAACCCACTAGGGGTTGGTTTTATCTTTTCATAAACCCACTAAGGGTTGGTTTATCTTTTCATAAACCCACTAGGGGTTGGATTTATCTATAGAGTCGGTTAGGGTTTTGTATTTTCCTGATAAGGCATGATATTTACCACTATTGTACCATGATATAAGCTCTATTTAGGTTCTATTATACGTGTTTTGGAGTATGTCTTAGAGTATTTCGGGTGAAAACCCATTAGCTTAGGATTTAGATTTCATAAACCCACAAGGGGTTGGTTTATCTTTTCATAAACCCACTAAGGGTTGGTTTTATATTTCGTAAACCCACTAGGGGTTGGATTTATCTATAGAGTCGGTTAGGGTTTTTGTAATTTCCTGATAAGGCCTGATATTTACCACTATTGTGCCATGATATAAGCTCTATTTAGGTTCTATTATATGTGTTTAGAGTATGTCTTAGAGTATTTCGGGTGAAAACCCATTAGCTTTAGGATTTAGATTTCATAAACCCACTAGGGTTGGTTTTATCTTTTCATAAACCCACTAAGGGTTGGTTTTATCTTTTCATAAACCCACTAGGGGTTGGATTTATCTATAGAGTCGGTTAGGGTTTTTGTAGTTTCCTGATAAGGCCTGATATTTACCACTATTGTGCCATGATATAAGCTATATTTAGGTTCTATTATATGTGTTTAGAGTATGTCTTAGAGTATTTCGGGTGAAAACCCATTAGCTTTAGGATTTAGATTTCATAAACCCACTAGGGGTTGGTTTTATCTTTTCATAAACCCACTAAGGGTTGGTTTTATCTTTTCATAAACCCACTAGGGGTTGGATTTATCTATAGAGTCGGTTAGGGTTTTGTAGTTTCTTGATAAGGCCTGATATTTACCACTATTGTGCCATGATATAAGCTCTATTTAGGTTTTATTATATGTGTTTAGAGTATGTCTTAGAGTATTTCGGGTGAAAACCCATTAGCTTTAGGATTAGATTTCATAAACCCACTAGGGGTTGGTTTTATCTTTTCATAAACCCACTAAGGGTTGGTTTTATGTTTTCATAAACCCACTAGGGGTTGGATTTATCTATAGAGTCGGTTAGGGTTTTTGTAATTTCCTCATAAGGCATGATATTTACCACCTATTGTACCATGATATAAGTTATATTTAGGTTCTATTATATGTGTTTAGAGTATGTCTTAGAGTATTTCGTGTCAGAAACCTATTAGCTTTAGGATTTAAATTTCATAAACCCACTAGGGGTTGGTTTTATCTTTTCATAAACCACTAGAGGTTGGTTTTATCTTTTCATAAACCCACTAGGGGTTGGATTTATCTATAGAGTCAGTTAGGGTTTTTGTAGTTTCTTGATAAGGCCTGATATTTACCAATATTGTGCCATGATATAAGCTCTATTTAGGTTTTATTATATGTATTTAGAGTATGTCTTAGAGTATTTCGGGTGAAAACCCATTAGCTTTAGGATTTAGATTTCATAAACCCACTATGGGTTGGTTTTATCTTTTCATAAACCCACTAAGGGTTGGTTTTATGTTTTCATAAACCCACTAGGGGTTGGATTTATCTATAGAGTCGGTTAGGGTTTTTGTAATTTCCTCATAAGGCATGATATTTACCACTATTGTACCATGATATAAGCTCTATTTAGGTTCTATTATACGTGTTTTGGAGTATGTCTTAGAGTATTTCGGGTGAAAACCCATTAGCTTAGGATTTAGATTTCATAAACCCATAAGGGGTTGGTTTATCTTTTCATAAACCCACTAGAGGTTGGTTTTATCTTTTCACAAACCCACTAGGGGTTGGATTTTATCTATAGAGTCAGTTAGGGTTTTTGTAGTTTCTTGATAAGGCCTGATATTTACCAATATTGTGCCATGATATAAGCTCTATTTAGGTTTTATTATATGTGTTTAGAGTATGTCTTAGAGTATTTCGGGTGAAAACTCATTAGCTTTAGGAATTAGATTTCATAAACCCACTAGGGGTTGGTTTTATCTTTTCATAAACCCACTAAGGGTTGGTTTTATGTTTTCATAAACCCACTAGGGGTTGGATTTATCTATAGAGTCGGTTAGGGTTTTTGTAATTTCCTCATAAGGCATGATATTTACACCTATTGTACCATGATATAAGTTATATTTAGGTTCTATTATATGTGTTTAGAGTATGTCTTAGAGTATTTCGGGTGAAAACCCATTAGCTTTAGGATTTAGATTTCATAAACCCACTAGGGGTTGGTTTTATCTTTTCATAAACCCACTAGAGGTTGGTTTTATCTTTTCATAAACCCACTAGGGGTTGGATTTATCTATAGAGTCAGTTAGGGTTTTTGTAGTTTCTTGATAAGGCCTGATATTTACCAATATTGTGCCATGATATAAGCTCTATTTAGGTTTATTATATGTGTTTAGAGTATGTCTTAGAGTATTTCGGGTGAAAACCCATTAGCTTTAGGATTTAGATTTCATAAACCCACTAGGGGTTGGTTTTATCTTTTCATAAACCCACTAAGGGTTGGTTTTATGTTTTCATAAACCCACTAGGGGTTGGATTTATCTATAGAGTCGGTTAGGGTTTTTGTAATTTCCTCATAAGGCATGATATTTACCACTATTGTACCATGATATAAGCTCTATTTAGGTTCTATTATACGTGTTTTGGAGTATGTCTTAGAGTATTTCGGGTGAAAACCCATTAGCTTAGGATTTAGATTTCATAAACCCACAAGGGGTTGGTTTATCTTTTCATAAACCCACTAAGGGTTGGTTTTATCTTTTCATAAACCCACTAGGGGTTGGATTTTATCTATAGAGTCGGTTAGGGTTTTTGTAGTTTCCTGATAAGGCCTGATATTTACCAATATTGTGCCATGATATAAGCTCTATTTAGGTTTCATTATATGTGTTTAGAGTATGTCTTAGAGTATTTCGGGTGAAAACCCATTAGCTTTAGGATTAGATTTCATAAACCCACTAGGGGTTGGTTTTATCTTTTCATAAACCCACTAAGGGTTGGTTTTATCTTTTCATAAACCCACTAGGGGTTGGATTTATCTATAGAGTCGGTTAGGGTTTTTGTAGTTTCCTGATAAGGCCTGATATTTACCACTATTGTGCCATGATATAAGCTCTATTTAGGTTCTATTATATGTGTTTAGAGTATGTCTTAGAGTATTTCGGGTGAAAACCCATTAGCTTTAGGATTTAGATTTCATAAACCCACTAGGGGTTGGTTTTATCTTTTCATAAACCCACTAAGGGTTGGTTTTATCTTTTCATAAACCCACTAGGGGTTGGATTTATCTATAGAGTCGGTTAGGGTTTTTGTAGTTTCCTGATAAGGCCTGATATTTACCACTATTGTGCCATGATATAAGCTCTATTTAGGTTCTATTATATGTGTTTAGAGTATGTCTTAGAGTATTTCGGGTGAAAACCCATTAGCTTTAGGATTTAGATTTCATAAACCCACTAGGGGTTGGTTTTATCTTTTCATAAACCCACTAAGGGTTGGTTTTATCTTTTCATAAACCCACTAGGGGTTGGATTTATCTATAGAGTCGGTTAGGGTTTTTGTAGTTTCCTGATAAGGCCTGATATTTACCACTATTGTGCCATGATATAAGCTCTATTTAGGTTTATTATATGTGTTTAGAGTATGTCTTAGAGTATTTCGGGTGAAAACCCATTAGCTTTAGGATTTAGATTTCATAAACCCACTAGGGGTTGGTTTTATCTTTTCATAAACCCACTAAGGGTTGGTTTTATGTTTTCATAAACCCACTAGGGGTTGGATTTATCTATAGAGTCGGTTAGGGTTTTTGTAATTTCCTGATAAGGCCTGATATTTACCACTATTGTGCCATGATATAAGCTCTATTTAGGTTCTATTATATGTGTTTAGAGTATGTCTTAGAGTATTTCGGGTGAAAACCCATTAGCTTTAGGATTAGATTTCATAAACCCACAAGGGGTTGGTTTATCTTTCATAAACCCACTAAGGGTTGGTTTTATCTTTTCATAAACCCACTAGGGGTTGGATTTATCTATAGAGTCGGTTAGGGTTTTTGTAGTTTCCTGATAAGGCCTGATATTTACCACTATTGTGCCATGATATAAGCTCTATTTAGGTTCTATTATATGTGTTTAGAGTATGTCTTAGAGTATTTCGGGTGAAAACCCATTAGCTTTAGGATTTAGATTTCATAAACCCACTAGGGGTTGGTTTTATCTTTTCATAAACCCACTAAGGGTTGGTTTTATCTTTTCATAAACCCACTAGGGGTTGGATTTATCTTTAGAGTCGGTTAGGGTTTTTGTAGTTTCCTGATAAGGCCTGATATTTACCACTATTGTGCCATGATATAAGTTATATTTAGGTTCTATTATATGTGTTTAGAGTATGTCTTAGAGTATTTCGGGTGAAAACCCATTAGCTTTAGGATTTAGATTTCATAAACCCACTAGGGGTTGGTTTTATCTTTTCATAAACCCACTAAGGGTTGGTTTTATCTTTCATAAACCCACTAGGGGTTGGATTTATCTATAGAGTCGGTTAGGGTTTTTGTAGTTTCCTGATAAGGCCTGATATTTACCAATATTGTGCCATGATATAAGCTCTATTTAGGTTTTATTATATGTGTTTAGAGTATGTCTTAGAGTATTTCGGGTGAAAACCCATTAGCTTTAGGATTTAGATTTCATAAACCCACTAGGGTTGGTTTTATCTTTTCATAAACCCACTAAGGGTTGGTTTTATCTTTTCATAAACCCACTAGGGGTTGGATTTATCTATAGAGTCGGTTAGGGTTTTTGTAGTTTCCTGATAAGGCCTGATATTTACCACTATTGTGCCATGATATAAGCTATATTTAGGTTCTATTATATGTGTTTAGAGTATGTCTTAGAGTATTTCGGGTGAAAACCCATTAGCTTTAGGATTTAGATTTCATAAACCCACTAGGGTTGGTTTTATCTTTTCATAAACCCACTAAGGTTGGTTTTATCTTTTCATAAACCCAATAGGGGTTGGATTTATCTATAGAGTCGGTTAGGGTTTTTGTAGTTTCCTGATAAGGCCTGATATTTACCACTATTGTGCCATGATATAAGCTCTATTTAGGTTCTATTATATGTGTTTAGAGTATGTCTTAGAGTATTTCGGGTGAAAACCCATTAGCTTTAGGATTTAGATTTCATAAACCCACTAGGGGTTGGTTTTATCTTTTCATAAACCCACTAAGGTTGGTTTTATCTTTTCATAAACCCACTAGGGGTTGGATTTATCTATAGAGTCGGTTAGGGTTTTTGTAGTTTCCTGATAAGGCCTGATATTTACCACTATTGTGCCATGATATAAGCTCTATTTAGGTTCTATTATATGTGTTTAGAGTATGTCTTAGTGTATTTCGGGTGAAAACCCATTAGCTTTAGGATTAGATTTCATAAACCCACTAGGGGTTGGTTTTATCTTTTCATAAACCCACTAAGGGTTGGTTTTATCTTTTCATAAACCCACTAGGGGTTGGATTTATCTATAGAGTCGGTTAGGGTTTTTGTAGTTTCCTGATAAGGCCTGATATTTACCACTATTGTGCCATGATATAAGCTCTATTTAGGTTCTATTATATGTGTTTAGAGTATGTCTTAGAGTATTTCGGGTGAAAACCCATTAGCTTTAGGATTTAGATTTCATAAACCCACTAGGGGTTGGTTTTATCTTTTCATAAACCCACTAAGGGTTGGTTTTATCTTTCATAAACCCACTAGGGGTTGGATTTATCTATAGAGTCGGTTAGGGTTTTTGTAGTTTCCTGATAAGGCCTGATATTTACCACTATTGTGCCATGATATAAGCTCTATTTAGGTTCTATTATATGTGTTTAGAGTATGTCTTAGAGTATTTCGGGTGAAAACCCATTAGCTTTAGGATTTAGATTTCATAAACCCACTAGGGTTGGTTTTATCTTTTCATAAACCCACTAAGGGTTGGTTTTATCTTTTCATAAACCCAATAGGGGTTGGATTTATCTATAGAGTCGGTTAGGGTTTTTGTAGTTTCCTGATAAGGCCTGATATTTACCACTATTGTGCCATGATATAAGCTCTATTTAGGTTCTATTATATGTGTTTAGAGTATGTCTTAGAGTATTTCGGGTGAAAACCCATTAGCTTTAGGATTTAGATTTCATAAACCCACTAGGGGTTGGTTTTATCTTTTCATAAACCCACTAAGGGTTGGTTTTATCTTTTCATAAACCCACTAGGGGTTGGATTTATCTATAGAGTCGGTTAGGGTTTTTGTAGTTTCCTGATAAGGCCTGATATTTACCACTATTGTGCCATGATATAAGCTCTATTTAGGTTCTATTATATGTGTTTAGAGTATGTCTTAGAGTATTTCGGGTGAAAACCCATTAGCTTTAGGATTTAGATTTCATAAACCCACAAGGGTTGGTTTTATCTTTTCATAAACCCACTAAGGGTTGGTTTTATCTTTTCCTAAACCCACTAGGGGTTGGATTTATCTATAGAGTCGGTTAGGGTTTTTGTAGTTTCCTGATAAGGCCTGATATTTACACTATTGTGCCATGATATAAGCTCTATTTAGGTTCTATTATATGTGTTTAGAGTATGTCTTAGAGTATTTCGGGTGAAAACCCATTAGCTTTAAGATTTAGATTTCATAAACCCACTAAGGGTTGGTTTTATCTTTTCATAAACCCACTAAGGTTGGTTTTATCTTTTCATAAACCCACTAGGGGTTGGATTTATCTATAGAGTCGGTTAGGGTTTTTGTAGTTTCCTGATAAGGCCTGATATTTACCACTATTGTGCCATGATATAAGCTCTATTTAGGTTTTATTATATGTGTTTAGAGTATGTCTTAGAGTATTTCGGGTGAAACCCATTAGCTTTAGGATTTAGATTTCATAAACCCACTAGGGGTTGGTTTTATCTTTTCATAAACCCACTAAAGGGTTGGTTTTATCTTTTCATAAACCCAATAGGGTTGGATTTATCTATAGAGTCGGTTAGGGTTTTTTGTAGTTTCCTGATAAGGCCTGATATTTACCACTATTGTGCCATGATATAAGCTCTATTTAGGTTTTATTATATGTGTTTAGAGTATGTCTTAGAGTATTTCGGGTGAAAACCCATTAGCTTTAGGATTTAGATTTCATAAACCCACTAGGGGTTGGTTTTATCTTTTCATAAACCCACTAAGGGTTGGTTTTATCTTTTCATAAACCCACTAGGGGTTGGATTTATCTATAGAGTCGGTTAGGGTTTTTGTAGTTTCCTGATAAGGCCTGATATTTACCACTATTGTGCCATGATATAAGCTCTATTTAGGTTCTATTATATGTGTTTAGAGTATGTCTTAGAGTATTTCGGGTGAAAACCCATTAGCTTTAGGATTTAGATTTCATAAACCCACTAAGGGTTGGTTTTATCTTTTCATAAACCCACTAAGGGTTGGTTTTATCTTTTCATAAACCCACTAGGGGTTGGATTTATCTATAGAGTCGGTTAGGGTTTTTGTAGTTTCCTGATAAGGCCTGATATTTACCACTATTGTGCCATGATATAAGCTCTATTTAGGTTCTATTATATGTGTTTAGAGTATGTCTTAGTGTATTTCGGGTGAAAACCCATTAGCTTTAGGATTTAGATTTCATAAACCCACTAGGGGTTGGTTTTATCTTTTCATAAACCCACTAAGGGTTGGTTTTATCTTTTCATAAACCCACTAGGGGTTGGATTTATCTTTAGAGTCGGTTAGGGTTTTTGTAGTTTCCTGATAAGGCCTGATATTTACCACTATTGTGCCATGATATAAGATCTATTTAGGTTCTATTATATGTGTTTAGAGTATGTCTTAGAGTATTTCGGGTGAAAACCCATTAGCTTTAGGATTTAGATTTCATATACCAACTAAGGTTGGTTTTATCTTTTCATAAACCCACTAAGGGTTGGTTTTATCTTTTCAGAAACTCAATAGGGGATTGGATTTATCTATAGAGTCGGTTAGGACTTTTGTAGTTTCCTGATAAGGCCTGATATTTAAACAATATTGTGCCATGATATAAGCTCTATTTAGGTTTTATTATATGTGTTTAGAGTATGTCTAAGTGTATTTCGGGTGAAAACCCATTAGCTTTAGGATTTAGATTTCATAAACCCACTATGGGTTGGTTTTATCTTTTCATAAACCCATTAAGGGTTGGTTTTCTGTTTTCATAAACCCACTAGGGTTGGATTTATCTATAGAGTCGGTTAGGGTTTTGTAATTTCCTGATAAGGCCTGATATTTACCACTATTGTGCCATGATATAAGCTATATTTAGGTTCTATTATATGTGTTTAGAGTATGTCTTAGTGTATTTCGGGTGAAAACCCATTAGCTTTAAGATTTAGATTCATAAACCCACTAGGGGTTGGTTTTATCTTTTCATAAACCCACTAAGGGTTGGTTTTATCTTTTCATAAACCCACAAGGGGTTGGATTTTATCTATAGAGTCGGTTAGGGTTTTTGTAGTTTCCTGATAAGGCCTGATATTTACCACTATTGTGCCATGATATAAACTCTATTTAGGTTCTATTATATGCGTTTAGAGTATGTCTTAGAGTATTTCGGGTGAAAACCCATTCGCTTTAGGATTTAGATTTCTTAAACCCACTAGGGGTTGGTTTTATCTTTTCATAAACCCAAGAAGGGTTGTTTTTATCTTTTCATAAACCCATTAGGGGTTGGATTTATCTTTAGAGTCGGTTAGGGTTTTTGTAGTTTCCTGATAAGGCCTGATATTAACCACTATTGTGCCATGAAATAAGCTCTATTTAGGTTTTATTATAAGTGTTTAGAGTATGTCTTACAGTATTTCGGGTGAACACTCATTAGCTTTAAGATAAAGATTTCATAAACCCACTAAGGGTTGGTTTTATCTTTTCATAAACCCACTAAGGGGTTGTTTTATCTTTTCATACACCCACAAGGGGTTGGATTTTATCTATAGAGTCGGTTAGGGTTTTTGTAGTTTCCTGATAAGGCCTGATATTTACTAATATTGTGCAATGATATAAGCTCTATTTAGGTTCTATTATATGTGTTTAGAGTATGTCTTATAGTATTTCGGGTGAAAACCCATTAGCTTTAAGATTTAGATTTCATAAACCCACTAAGAGTTGGTTTTATCTTTAGAGTCGGTTAGGGTTTTTGTAGTTTCCTGATAAGGCCTGATATTTACCCCTATTGTGCTATGATATAAGCTCTATTTAGGTTCTATTATATGTGTTTAGAGTATGTCTTAGAGTATTTCGGGTGAAAACCCATTAGATTTAGGATTTAGATTTCATAAACTCACTAGGGGTTGGTTTTATCTTTTCATAAACCCACTAAGGGTTGTTTTATCTTTTCATAAACCTACTAGGGGTGGGATTTATCTTTAGAGTCGGTTAGGGTTTTTGTAGTTTCCTGATAAGGCCTGATATTTACCATTATTGTGCCATGATATAAGCTCTATTTAGGTTTTATTATATGTGTTTAGAGTATGTCTTAGAGTATTTCGGGTGAAAACCCATTAGCTTTAGGATTTAGATTTCATAAACCCACTAGGGGTTGGTTTTATCTTTTCATAAACCCATTAAGGGTTGGTTTTATATTTTCATAAACCCACTAGGGGTTGGATTTATCTATAGAGTCGGTTAGGGTTTTTGTGATTTCCTGATAAGGCCTGATATTTACCACTATTGTGCCATGATATCAGCTATATTTAGGTTCTATTATATTTGTTAAGAGTATGTCTTTGTGTATTTCGGGTGAAAACCCATTAGCTTTAAGATTTACATATCATAAACCCACTAGGGGTTGGTTTTATCTTTTCATAAACCCACTAAAGGTTGGTTTAATCTTTCATAAATACAATAGGGGTTGGATTTATCTTTACAGTCTGTTAGGGTTTTTGTAGTTTCTTGATAAGGTCTGATATTTACCACTATTGTGCCATGATATAAGTTCTATTTAGGTTCTATTATATGTGTTTAGAGTATGTCTTAGAGTATTTCGGGTGAAAACCCATTATCTTTAAGATTTAGATTTCATAAACCCACTAAGTGTTGGTTTTATCTTTAGAGTCGGTTAGGGTTTTTGTAGTTTCCTGATAAGGCCTGATATTTACCACTGTTGTGCCATCATATAAGCTCTATTTAGGTTTAATTATATATGTTTAGAGTATGTCTTACAGTATTTCGGGTGAACACTCATTAGTTTTAAGATTTAGATTTCATAAACCCACTAAGGGTTGGTTTTATCTTTTCATAAACCCACTAAGGGTTGGTTTTATCTTTTCATAAACCCACAAGGGGTTGGATTTTATCTATAGAGTCGGTTAGGGTTTTTGTAGTTTCATGATAATGCCTTGATATTTACCACTATTGTGCCATGAAATAAACTCTATTTAGGTTCTATTATATGCGTTTAGAGTATGTCTTAGAGTATTTCGGGTGAAAACCCATTCGCTTTAGGATTTAGATTTCTTAAACCCACTAGGGGTTGGTTTTATCTTTTCATAAACCCAAGAAGGGTTGTTTTTATCTTTTCATAAACCCATTAGGGGTTGGATTTATCTTTAGAGTCGGTTAGGGTTTTTGTAGTTTCCTGATAAGGCCTGATATTAACCACTATTGTGCCATGAAATAAGCTCTATTTAGGTTTTATTATAAGTGTTTAGAGTATGTCTTACAGTATTTCGGGTGAACACTCATTAGCTTTAAGATAAAGATTTCATAAACCCACTAAGGGTTGGTTTTATCTTTTCATAAACCCACTAAGGGGTTGTTTTATCTTTTCATACACCCACAAGGGGTTGGATTTTATCTATAGAGTCGGTTAGGGTTTTTGTAGTTTCCTGATAAGGCCTGATATTTACTAATATTGTGCAATGATATAAGCTCTATTTAGGTTCTATTATATGTGTTTAGAGTATGTCTTATAGTATTTCGGGTGAAAACCCATTAGCTTTAAGATTTAGATTTCATAAACCCACTAAGAGTTGGTTTTATCTTTAGAGTTGGTTAGGGTTTTTGTAGTTTCCTGATAAGGCCTGATATTTACCCCTATTGTGCTATGATATAAGCTCTATTTAGGTTCTATTATATGTGTTTAGAGTATGTCTTAGAGTATTTCGGGTGAAAACCCATTAGATTTAGGATTTAGATTTCATAAACTCACTAGGGGTTGGTTTTATCTTTTCATAAACCCACTAAGGGTTGTTTTATCTTTTCATAAACCTACTAGGGGTGGGATTTATCTTTAGAGTCGGTTAGGGTTTTGTAGTTTCCTGATAAGGCCTGATATTTATCACTATTTTGCCATGATATAAGCTCTATTTAGGTTCTATTATATGTGTTTAGAGTATGTCTTACAGTATTTCGGTTGAACACCCATTAGCTTTAGGATTTAGATTTCTTATACCAACTAAGGTTGGTTTTATCTTTTCATAAACCCACTAAGGGTTGGTTTTATCTTTTCAGAAACCCAATACGTGTTGGATTTATCTATAGAGTCGGTTAGGGTTTTTGTAGTTTCCTGATAAGGCCTGATATTTACCAATATTGTGCCATGATATGAGTTCTATATAGGTTCTATTATATGTGTTTAGAGTATGTCTTAGAGTATTTCGGGTGAAAACCCATTAGCTTTAAGATTTAGATTTCATAAACCCACTAAGTGTTGGTTTTATCTTTAGAGTCGGTTGGGGTTTTTGTAGTTTCCTGATAAGTCCTGATATTTACCACTATTGTGCTATGATATAACCTCTATTTAGGTTCTATTATATGTGTTTAGAGTATGTCTTACAGTATTTCGGGTGAACACTCATTAGCTTTAAGATTTAGATTTCATAAACCCACTAAGGGTTGGTTTTATCTTTTCATAAACCACTAAGGGTTGGTTTTATCTTTTCATAAACCCACAAGGGGTTGGATTTTATCTATAGAGTCGGTTAGGGTTTTTGTAGTTCCTGATAAGGCCTGATATTGACGCATTATTGCTGCCGATGTATAAGCTCATTTAGGTTTTATTGTAATGTGTTGTAGACGTATTGTCTTAGAGTATTTCGGTGTGAAAAACCCAGTTACTTTAGGATTTAGATTTCATAAAACCCACGAGGGTTGGTTTGATCTTTCATAGACCCGTTAAGGGTTGGTTTTATGTCTTTCAGAAACCCACTAGGGTTGGATTTATCTATAGACCTCGGTTAGGGTTTTGTAGTTTCCCTGATAAGGCCGATATTTGACCACTATTGGTTGCCATGATGATAAGCTCTATTTAGGTTTATTATACTGTGTTTAGAGTATGTCTTAGTGTATTTTCGGTGTGAAAAGCCCATTAGCTTTAGGATTTAATTCAATATACCCACACTAGGGATGGTTTTATATTTTTCCATAAACCCAGTAAAGGTTTGTTTAATCTTTTCATAAATCCAATAGGGGTTGGATTTATCTTTAGATTCTGTTAGGGTTTTTGTAATTACCTGATAAGGTCTGATATTTACCACTATTGTGCCATAATATAAGTTCTATTTAGGTTCTATTATATGTGTTTAGAGTATGTCTTAGAGTATTTCGGGTGAAAACAATTATCTTTAAGATTTAGATTTCATAAACCCACTAAGGTGTTGGTTTTTATCTTTAGGGTCGGTTAGGGGTTTTCGTAGTTTTCCTGATAAGGCCTAATATTTACCACTATTGTGCCATGAATATTAAGCTCTATTTAGGTTCTATTATATTGTTTTAGAGTATGTCTTACAGTATTTCGGGTGAACACTCATTAGCTTTAAGCATTTAGATTTCATAAACCCCCTAAGGGTTGGTTTTAATCTTTTCATAAACCCCACTAAGCTTTGGTTTTTATCTTTTCATTACCCAACGGGGTTGGATTTTATCTATAGAGTCGGTTATGGTTTTTTGTAGTTTCCTCTGATAAGGCCTGATATTTAACCACTATTGTGCCATGATAGTAAGCTCTATTTAGGTTTTATTTAAATATGTGTTTAAGAGTATGTCTTAGAGTATTTCGGGTGAAACGCGCATTAGCTTTAGGATTTAGATTTCATAAATCCACTAGGGGTTGGTTTTATCTTTTCATAAACCCATTAAGGGTTGGTTTTTATATTTTCATAAACCCACTAGGGGTTGGATTTATCTATAGACTCGGTTAGGGTTTTTTGTGATTTCCTGATAAAGCCTGAATATTTACCACTATTGTGCATGATATAAGCTATATTTAGGTTTTACCTTATATGTTTAGAGTATGTCTTACGAGTATTTCGGGTGAAAAACCCATTAGATTTAAAGTTTTACCATATCATAAACCCACATAGGGATTGGTTTATCTTTCGTAAACCCAGTAAAGGCTTTGGTTTAATCCTTTTCATAAATCCAATTAGGGGGTTGGATTTATCTGTTTAGAGTCTGTTAGGGTTTTTGTAGTTTCTTGATAAGGTCTGATATTTACCACTATTGTGCCATGATATAAGTTCTATTTAGGTTCTATTATATGTGTTTAGAGTATGTCTTAGAGTATTTCGGGTGAAAACCCATTATCTTTAAGATTTAGATTTCATAAACCCACTAAGTGTTGGTTTTATCTTTAGAGTCGGT